>JAGXJF010000322.1:0-101317 GCA_019208055.1 Stipa capillata | reverse complement strand
TACATCTTGCCTCTAGGTTTTTTTATATTTTTATAATCAATTGTAAAACATTTGAATACAAAGATAAAATAGTTTGTATCTTTTGTACCAACTAGCTGATTCATGATTCGTTTGAACCTACGTGTTCCACATGACAAGATCTTCAAAACAAGATTAATATTGAATATATTTTAGATTTTATACTAATAATAAATTACTATTCCTGTAGTAGTTTTTCATAGGTTTCACCTTTTTTTTTGCAGATGGGTTCTTCACTTCCGTTACTGACTTATATACATGGTGGGGGGAGTTAGCTTTCACTAATTTAACGGACATGTTTCCTATCCCTCACTAGATGCCAGAGAGGCTTTAGGTTTCATCATTTCCAAGACAAGTCCACCGCTTCTCTCTGGGCTTGGATAGTTGTCGGGAGGCATGATGTTTCTAATTGCCCCTTAGATAGATGTCTAGGAGAGCTTATCTTCCACCGTACTTCGGACAGGTCCCCTCTTCCAATTGCTTCATAGATAGATGCCCACTGCCAAATATGACTTAGCTTTCACTGGTTATCGAACGGCTGCCCAATTCTAACTTTCTTTTACATGTAATACCAACGTGCTTCCATTTATGTTGAAACTTGCTTTCTAGTTGGATACTTATGTTGGAATTTTCCTTTTCATGTAATACCAGCTTGTTTCTATTTGTGGTAAAACTTGCTCTTCATTCACGTAATACCAACATGCTTCCATTTATGATGAAATTTGCTTTTTTCATGTAATATCAACTTTCTCTCATTATTTTAAAAACTTTCTTTGTAGTCAAGTGCTTATGTTGAAACTTGCTTTTCATGTAATACTACCTTACTTATATTTATGGTTGTTGCTTCCATTTATGTTGAAACTTGCTTTCTTAATTGGACATGTATGTTCAAATTTGTCTTTTCATGTAATACCAACTTGCATCCATTTATGGGGGAACTTGCTTCCATTTACGATGTAACTTGCTTTGCATCATGTAATATCAACTTACTTTCTAGGTGGGTGCTTATGTTGAAACCTGGTTTATATGTAATAGTAACTTGGCTATGTTTAGGGTGAAAACTTGCTTTCTGATTGGGTGCTTATGGTGAAAATTGCTCTATAGCTTTATGGCAAAACTTGATTTCTCGCCATGCAGTTGGGTGCTTATGCTTTTTATATTTAGCGTGTAACTTGCCTTTTGTTCTAGTAGCAACTTATTTTCGGGTTAAGATTAGGGTTTAAGTTATGAGATTAGGCTTAGTGCTTAGTTTTTATGGGCTAGATTAGGGTTTAGGTTTTTAATGGTTTAGAATTTTGGTTAGCCTCCTTCTAGGCACATACATGGCCACCATGAACTTGTTTTTAAAATTATGTGAACTTTTCTCTTTTAGTATTTATTTTTGTTTTTTTTATCAAACCACATTTAGAAGTTGGCCTTACTAGATTTGCATGCGCGGCATGGCGAACTTGCTTTTGAATTACAACAACTAGCTTTCGAAATTATAATATAGTTTTCAAAAGCAAATCAAGATAAAATGTAACATTTTAAAAGCAAAATTGCACAAATATAAGAAACCTCGTGCATTAGTCGACTGGAGCCGCTAGGCCATATTGGAGTGACGATTCATCGTCGTAGGGCAGTTGGAGTCGCTACTTCGTGTCTAATCATCCTCGTTGGCATGCGAGGAAAGGAAATGAACACATGAACCAAAAAGACTATGACAAGGATAAAATAGACTATCACATTGAAGCTAAAACATATCCAATATTGATGCGAAGAAACATATCATAAAATTGCTTTTTATACAAATAAGTCATAACATATAGTCAACTTTGTCAGTGTTTTGATCCGGCAATAATGAATACGGGGCAGCGTATGCATAGCAGATCTAGATGGGTGCACACGGGACACAGAGTTTAGGCAGGTTTAGGCCCTCAAGAAGAGGTAATACTCTACGTCCTGTGTTTGGTGGATGGTATTGCTCGTGTACCGTATGCCGCAATACCTCGAGAGTAGTTCTCTAGGTTGCTAGGGCTTATGTGTATCTAAAATATGTAAACGTCTGAGTCTCTCTCTTACCAATCGGGGGATCCCTGCCCTGCCTTATATAGACGGCAGGGGCAGAGTTACACGAGTCCGAATTAGTTTACAAGTAGATTTCCTAATCAGTTATAACTAAATCCCGAGATATCGGGTAGGTACATGTTTATGTCTTGTATTCCAAGTCGATGATGAGCCCCCGTGTAGAAGTCGAACTCCGAGTAGTCGGCCCGGCTCATCCTATGACCAGAGGTTCGGCTTTATCCTCCTTGACGATACCCGGGTGTTACGTCATCGTCAAACTTGTCAATTCCTAAGAGGAAAATGATAGGGTATCAGAAACTTGCTTTTCGTCACACTAAGTCGCTTTCAAAAATATTGAGTCGAACATATCTAAGCGGGGTCTACTTTCGTAGATCTTGTCACGAGGAACGTAATGGTGAAAACGGATCATTATTTAGACGTTTGTTTTGAAAGCAGTGCCTTTTTCAATTTTTTAAGAATAGATTGCATGTTATTGATGTCTCAAATCTGTCTATACGCATATAATGTACAGTGTATAACTGCAAGCGGTTTGTCGGTTTTTTTTTAGCAATAGAATCAGGGAGGAGAAAGGGAAAATAGGCGTGGGGAGGCCATAAAACTAGGGAAGAGAGGTTTATTGGATTGGAGAAGAGATGAGAAGGATTTGTCACCGAGGGAGAGAAATAAACAGTACAAGTGGTATATCAATTACATTTTCTTTTGTTAGATGGGGTCTGACCATTGCACTAGTTTTGGCTTTCCTAGCCCTGCGTGGCTTTCTTAGCCTCTGCCCATATTGCTCATGCCCTTGGGAGGGCATCTCCAATAGTAGAGAAGCCATCCTTCTCTTATGCCTTCCACGTCATCTAGATATAACAACAAAAATATGTTATACAATGGGTTATCCCTTGATGTCATCTCTAGCAATTAATGCATGCATGAATATATGATCAAAATTAAACTAGAAAACATGAGTCTAAGGGAAGACATATTGTACAATGGAGATAATAGTGATCTCTTAGGTGTGAAGGGATCATCCCTTCACCAAGGGAAGACAACATTATCTTTCTTCTCTCTCTCGTCCAACTCAATAAAAATCATATGTGGTACCTCTAAGAGAAGGCTGACATCACCCTATTAAAGATGTCCTAAGAAAAATTTGGATCACTGTGTCACTGTACATAGCAGTACATAGTATATATCTCGTGTGGCTGGGACACCGCACTGCATGTCCCCAGCTACGTACGCCTTCTGGACTAAGATGGCAATGTTTTCCACGAGTAGTGCTAGACCGCACATATAATTTGTAAAAAGTTTACGTGCTGCCTCAACTAACCAACAACTAGAGAAAAATCCACGTTAATTGATCAGCCACACGTATAAGTTTGGTAGATCTTCACTCAGGTGTACAGTTACTGTTCTGTTTTCTCTCCTATCAATCTAGCGGTCGAATATGGCATGCAAAATATTCCCAAAATCTTCACGCAAGGCGTTCTTGGAGGAGAGTCGTGTAGCTCATGGAGGCCGGGAGGAGTCGCTGCTTTCTGGCCACTATCCTGTATTCCTCGTCGGAACGGATATACGCTGGAGCATGACATGCGAACTAGGGTTACACACCGAGGACGGCGCCTACCTGTAGACCGAGAAAACGACGCGACGATAGGGCGTGCGTCCACGTCTGTAGGTACATGTACGCCACGCGCTACTTACATGGCCGGCGCCGCTTACGGACTCTACATACGCTAGCTCTCTGGACTGGATAAGCCCATGCCACCACACCTAGCAGGCTAAGCATTATGCGAGAAAATCTTTGCCGCCGGCGAAGCGTCGCGGCCGGGCGTACTACGTGTCCGCCTCGGCGCCGCCCTTCCGTTATCCACCACCGCTACCAGCAATTCTTATTGCTAGTATACACCTCGCCTCCATCACTAGTACATAAATAACCATCTCAAACAGTTAAAATATTACATCCCAAACAGTTTTATAAACCGTTATTAATTGTCTATTGTGGATGAGGGGATCATATCCTAAACAGTTTTATGGCCGTTTGGGAAGAGAGGCACATCCCAAACGGTTAATATAGCAGAAGCATGTGGGATGTTATCCGCATCCTAAACGGTTAATATAGAAAAAACCGTTTGGGATGACTACAACTTCCAAAACGGTTAATGTATGGAAACCGTTTTGGATAACTACCACATCCGAAACGGTTATTATACGGAATAACCGTTTCGGATGTGGTAGTCATCCCAAACGGTTTCCCTATATTAACCGTTTCGGATGTGAATTTACAGCAGGAAGAAATAATTTGTTTTTTGGCCAGCAATCTGCATATGCATCAGAATTTGAGTAGAATTCATATATATGAGAACATTTCATCAGAATATCCAGCGCATAGCCAGTGCATAGCAGAACTGCACATTTTATTCACATAACCATCCATCCAAACATTAGTCCATTACAAAAATGCATCCACACTTGAATCAATTGCAAAATCTATTACAAGTACCAAAATGCATTACAAAATCCATTACAAACTATGAATTAACATGAGCTAAGAACTGTGGAACTGTCATTTTGGAGATAAGACTTTCACTGAAAGAAGAAGGTGAATTGCCCTCGAATCTCTGCGAGGTCGAGCTCCTTCATCGACTTTGATCCCATTGCAGAAAAAAGCTGCAGCTATTAAGTTAAATGTCGTGGTTATAGCTAAAATGGCAAGAAACACTAATAACTTAAGAGAAATTAACCTGCATTATCGCCTTAACGTCTTTGATCTTCTTCGAAACAGGGATGAGTTTCATCATGAAGTGGCAAACATAATAGGCACAAAGGTTGGTTCCGGCGAGTTGCTGGGCAACCTGGAAAAATTAAATCTCAGACATATTAGTAATGGATAGAATTTTTTTTGAGAACTTAGGTGATATCGGACAGTTATATACTTAATCAGAGAATACCTTAATTTCAAAATCGTGACGCCAAGTTTGGCATCTCCTAGCGTTGATCTCCCTCCACGAGCAACGGCGTCGAGTGCCCTAAGTGATTACAAAATTTAAGCAAATAGCAGAAGGAAGAAAGAACAGAACTAATTACGGACGAAATGAAATGTAATCTACCACCTGTTGATGAATCCGCGCATTGACGAGTAGTCATGAGGCTTATAGGGATCAAGGTATACTACCATTTTATCTTTCGGCATGAAGACAATCAAGATCCAATGAAAGCTGCCAAAGTTTTTCTCCACGGTCACAAGTCATGCAGCCCATGTTGTATAAAGTATAAATATGTGAAGTATAGTGTATAACTTATAACTCATTGTATGGAAGCATTATAAAGTGTTTGTCCTGATGAGTCGTCAATGCGTCTACCAGGTAATTGTGGATGTGCTCACGGTTAATGGCAATGCTTTGTGCAGAGACCAAGTGTGGGTCGATGAAACCCACCGGTTCTTTTCTTACTTTGCATTCATCGATCATGTGCCTAAGTATTGAAAGTAAGAGTTAATATGTATGCATTTAGCGGCAAAATGCTTGAATGGACACAATGATCGTGAAATACTTACAATGTAAAGCATCTCATAAGGGAGGTGTCGATTTCTCGGAGGTTGAAGAGGAGGAACAAGTCCTCGAAGCCTACCGTGCAATCACCCGCTTGGTGGAGGAAGTGCTCCGGCTTGAAATACATAGGTATACTAGCTTATCTTGTTGCGCCCTCCCTATTGGAGACGTCCATGTAGTACGCATGGAATTTCTGGCAAATCAAACCTGCACACGCGAGTTCTTGTTGTCCCAGCAATGGTTGGCCAGGCACGTATTGCAGGGCTACGTCCATGAGAGGGAACATTTTGCTGAACTCCTCATCGGTTAGCATGTTCGGATCTTTGGTAAGCGATTTTGCTTTGCCCTTTCCTTTGCCCTTCGTCGAGGCCTTTGCGCCGGTCTTTTTGGCTATAACCCTTACCGGGGGGGTGCCGGTAGATCAAACTCACGAGCGAACTGGGAAGGTAGCACCGATGGTGCCGATAGCTGCAGCAGCTCTTTGATGTTGGCATGTGGCTCGACATGCACAAAAGAGGGTTCATCAGGCCTCGATGGCGGTGCTGATAGCTGTAGCTGATCTTAGATGTTGGCAGGTGGCTCGACATGCATACTAAAGGGTTCATCAGGCCTCGCTAGGGGTGCTGATAGCTGCAACTGATCTTGGATGTTGGCAGGTGGCTCGACATGCAGCCTCAGTGACGCCGGTAGTGCGTCCTCCAAGACTATGTCCTTCTTGGGCCACTGGATGAATGACCCAATTGCGTCTCCCAAATTCTGCATATCGTTGTCCGTGCGTGCATGGAATAGCAGGACTCGCATGAATTTGGGGTCAACACTGTCGACGGTGTACCTAGCAAAACCTGCCGCCATCACCACACCGTGTAATGTATCCCCTTGAGCGGGCGGATACACCAACCCAGAAGCAGCCTCCAAGGAAAAACCCAATTGGGCTATAATCACTTGGAGCTTGCACTTCTTCGGCTCGCTGATGCCATCGACTGCATATGTTGCATTAGTATCATCGAGACATTCAGGTCCGCCTGATGCGCAGCTACTTCAACGGGCACCAGGGCTGGGGTGTCCAAGACCTTCTTGTTGTGATCTGAATCCTTCCTCCATGGCTTCTCTCTCTTTTATCAACCTAGTCTCAAGCATCTGTTCAAACTCGGGCATAAGTATTTGACGGAGCTCGGATTTCATCTGCTCATTTTTATGATCCGCTTTGGCTCTTTTCCATTCTTGTCTCGACTGTTCATCGAGTGTGAATGCCTTGCTATGTCTGACTAGGAGCCATTGACCACGAGTACGGCCCGGGTGCTCTTTCGTTCTCGAACTGGCTGTGAGAATGTCATCAGCTCTAATGGACTAGAAAGAGCCTTGGGAAGCTTAGACACTCAGCTCCTTCTGTAGAGGGCAACAAATGGTACGTAAGTAATCATTATGTTATTAATTTACAGACTAATAACTCGGATGACCAGGTCATCTAACATTATCGATCGTACCAGGTGTTGGTAAACTTCTTGGTCGGCAGGGTTTTGGAAGGTTGTTTGACCCGAAGAGCTGGTAGTAGACCTCCCTCTACATCAGTATCGAGCGCGCTTCATCTCGACATCAGCAAATGGTGGGTCGGTGCCCCAAAGGCGTGCTTCTTCATCCTTCTTCTCCCATTGTCTCTTTTTGCCGTAGTATCCTTTCGTGCCCATTCTGTGCGGGTATTTGTTCTTTGCCACTAAAGTCTTGTATTCTTCACTTTTGCGATGAAATTCAGATGTCGTCTTCATCTCAACAAATTTATCCCAGTCTTCAGGTGTAATCATCGGGTAAGGGCCAAAGGGCTCCTTTTGTTCCTGGACATATTTCTTGTTCAACACATGTTTCCAATTCTTCCACGAACCGCAAGCCCTCAGCTCCGCGGCTCGTCGCACATCCTTGACCCATCTTTCAGGCACCATGAAAGATTTCATTATCTCGTCCACTAATAATTTGCGTTCATCTTTGGTTACTTGCTTCCAGTCACTTAACAGGATGCTGACCCGACCCCTCGCGACCGCCCCGCATATGGTCCTAAATTTTTTCATAGTTTTTTCCAGTTCTATAGGAGCCCCAGATTCCTCGTGGATGGCCTGCACTTCGAAGAATCCCTTCGGCTTCATTGAGGGTTTTCTAGGACGGCGCATTGATTTTGCCGAGGAGTCAGACGGTCCTCTCGGCGACGTCTGTTCAACAGAACCTCTAGCCGATGTTTGCTCATCGGACCTCCTCGGAGAGGCATTATTGGACGACATCTAGTGAATCAGGTTATGTTAAAAGAGCACTGTACCAAGATATCCATAAGCACATATTCTAATACTGCTAGAACCAAACAATTAGGAGTCCACATGTTGAAAT
Source organism: Stipa capillata (assembly GCA_019208055.1). Classification (NCBI taxonomy): domain Eukaryota; kingdom Viridiplantae; phylum Streptophyta; class Magnoliopsida; order Poales; family Poaceae; genus Stipa; species Stipa capillata. The sequence goes on along the minus strand of JAGXJF010000322.1, from coordinate 93,326 downwards.
GGTGTAAGAAAAATAAATGCTCTTTGAAAGACCAACTTAATAAAATAGAACATGGCTATAGTGCAGAATGTGCTTCGACTAGTGCTCCAAATCAAACTAACAACAATTCTAGTTCGAGTTATACTAAAAACTACTATGCAGTTCAGGAAACCTAAGTAACCGTATTAACACTATTCTGATTACAATGAGTCATATAATACCTAATAACCGAACATGCAATGACTTGACAAGCTAACTGCCCCATTGACACCTGGCACTTAAGCAATTGGGAATTGGGAAACAGTATTCGATCGTTCGATTGGTCTACAAACTAGCCATACCAATAAATCTATATATCATAATTCACGCTGAACCATTATGATAGTACGATTAACAAGTTGATCGATTCTATTAACTTAATTCACGCTGAACCATTATGATAGTAGGATTTGAGTTAATTTTAAAAAGAAATTGGGCTGCCAATGAACCATTTAAATGATCAGAAATCAAATGACATAACAAATTTGATTAACTTCTCTCATTACACATATCTTTTCTTGATAATAAAGAAAGCATACAAGTTTCATGGTTGAATCAAGCACAACCGAGATTAACTATTCCAACAGTACCACCAAAAGATTTTTTTCCTTGCTATAGTAGTAAAGCTGTTCATGAGCCCACATTGACCAGCTTACCGGGACAGTGGGCGATGGCGTGGAGGGTGACTGACTAGTGAGGAGGGCATTGACGTGGGCGCTCAGGGCGGGGGAGGCGGTCCTTGGCAAGGGAGACGATGACGACGACGCTCGGTCCTCGGGGCGGGTGATCAATGACGGCGAGGGCGCTCGGTCCTCGGGGCGGGCGACGGGAAGGAGCTCCAAGGGGGCCGACGGCTTGAGCCCGGGGCAGATGTTGAAGACGTCGACGTTGGGGACGGGAGGCGGCAGCGGGGTACGTCGGGCTTGGGAGGCAGCGGCGGTTGGGGTGGCGGCGAGGGCAATGCCGCCAATTAGGGCTCGGGCTGGGGAAGCAGCGGCGGGGTGCGTCGGGCTCGGGAGGCGGTGGCGGGGTGCGTCGGGCTCAGGAGGCGGGGGTGGCGTCAGTATGGGTCGGGAGGCGGCCGTGGCGCTAGGGCTCTGGACGGGAATAAGATCACTGAGAATATGAGAGAGGGCCGTGCGCTTCAGAATTTTAAGGGACGCACATCCCAAACGGTTACGAACTACTAGCCGTTTGGGATATGTATCATCTCAAATGGCTACAATTAAGTAACCATTTGGGATATGTCCCGCATTCGAAACGGTTTTGACATCTTAACCGTGTGGGATGTGGTACACATCCCAAACGAGTGTCTTAACCGTTTGGGATGTGGTACGTTTTGATGTATTAACCGTGTGTGATGTGTACTCGTCCGAAATGGTTTTTCTGTATTAACCGTTTGGGATGTGAATTTCCAGCAGGATTAAATATATTCAGCCTGCATATGCGTCAGAATTTCACAAGAATTCGTACATACCATAACATTTCATCAGAATATCCAGCACATAGCAACTGAGTTCATTCATTTCCACAAATATATACTGCATTGAATCATTTCCACAAATACGTACTGCATTGATTCATTTCCACAAATATATACCTAACTCAACAAATTACATATATAGAATTCGTTGATTAATCACTCATTCCACTAGCTTATTTCCTTTGAACACTAGCCCTTCCGAGTGATCTTCACATACATAGCATGTTTCTTCAAGTTGTTGTTCCTCGACCCTTATGCGGTCTCCAATAGGTGGCCAGTGGTCGAATTGGTTGTATTCATCCTCGTCAACCACATTCTCAACTCTGACGATCCTCCTTTTCCCACACAGAACTACGTGCTGCTTCTTATGTGCGAGATCTTTTACGTAGAAGACTTGGGTAACTTGGGTGGCAAGTACGAAGGGTTCGCTTTTGTATGCGGCTCGGTTGAGGTTGACGTACGTGACGCCGTACTTATCAACCTTCACATGTTCTAGATTGACCCATTGACACCGGAACAAAGGAATCTTGAAAAACACATAATCAAGCTCCCAAATCTCCTCGATGATCCCGTAATAGAATTCATTGTTCCCAGATGTATCTCGGGCTTCTATGCAGACAGAATTGTTTTGGTATATGCTCTTTGCATCTTGAGCCTTGTGTAGAATGTGTACCCATTTATATCTTATCCTTGCCAAGTTTGAACTGTAAATGTAGGCCCTTTTGCCAACCAAGTCAGCGTGTCGGTTGAGGAGCCCCCGATGATTCGCTTCTTAATCTATTGGTTGAATATCTTGTTGTGCTCTTTCATCCTCTAAGCATCTGTCGCTTTCAGATGCTCCTCTCTTAGCTTTGCCAGATGTTCTACGATATAAGGGGACACTAAGGTCATGTGTTGCAAGATGGTGAAATGGGCTATAGCATGTGCTTCCGCATCAGGGGTGATTGCTTTCCTTCCTATGGTCCCGATTCCGTCAAGTCTCCCCTCATGGTGAGACCGAGGCACACCAATCGGCTGTGCTTTAGCCATGTAGTTGATGCAGAACTCAACAACCTCCTCTGAAGTATAACCTTCGACGATACTGCCCTCTGGCCAATTTCAGTTCTGAACATAGTGCTTCAGAATTCCCATGAAACGCTTGAACGGATACATGCTTCGTAGAAACACCGGGCCGCACATCTGTATCTCGTGCACGAGGTGAGTAATGAGATGGACCATGATATCAAAGAACGATGGCGAGAAATACATCTCAAGTTGACAAAGAGTCTTGACCACCTCGTCTTGTAGATCACCTAGTGAAAGGGGATCTATGACCTTCCGAGATATTGTGTTAAAGAAACGACACAACCTCATTAGTGCTTCTCGGACATCAATAGGTAAAATATTTCTGATAGCTACTGGGAGCATCTGTGTCATCATCACATGACAATCATGAGACTTCATGTCAATTAACTTCAAGTCTACCATAGAAATAAGATTCTTTATGTTCGCCGAGTAACCGGATGGAACTTTAACGGTACCCAATAACTTGCACAGCTCAATTCTCTCGTCCTTCGATAAAGTGTAGCAAGCAGGGGGAGTTATGTCCGGCCTTTATCAGTCTTTACTGGTGCTAACTCAGGTCTGGTGCCCATATGGACCAAGTCCATTCGTGCCTTAACGCCATCCTTTGTTTTGTCATAGATGTTTAGTAACATACCAAGCACGCTGTCACATACGTTCTTCTCTACGTGCATGACATCTATGTAGTGACGCACTTCTTGATCATTCCAATAAGATAGCTCCCAAAATATTGATCTCTTCTTCCAGATGCTGTTCTCACCAAGCCGCTTTTTTGATTTAGGCCCCTTGTCAAGCACAACTTCGATGTCCTTCACCATATCATGGACCTCTGTCCTAGTAAAAGGCCTTGGTTTTGCACCGTGTTCTGTCTTCCCGTCGAATTGATTCTTCATATTACGGTATGGGTGATTTCTTCTCAAGAATCTTCGGTGACGCATGTATACGGTTTTACATGAGTGCTTCAGCCACACGCTCGCGGTATCTTCCAAGCATGTCACGCAAGCTTTGGCTCCCTTTGTAGTCTGCCCTGAGCAGTTACCATATGCAGGATAATCATGGATGGTAAGGAACAACAACCCACGTAGATCGAAGTACTCTCTTCTGTACTCATCCCATACCTTTACCCCCTCGTCCTTCCAGAGAGTTTGTAGTTCTTCCATTAGTAGTCTAAAGAAAACGTCGATGTCGTTTCCAGGTTGCTTTAGCCCTTGGATAAGTATCACCATCATGATGTACTTCCGCTTCATACATAACCAAGGAGGAAGGTTGTACATCCACAGAAGAACGGGCTAAGTGCTGTGTCTGCTACTCATACCGCCGAACGGATTCATTCTATCGGTACTCATTCCAAATCTTACATTCCTCGGGTCCGCACCGAAGGATAGGTACTTCCTATCGATGTTTCTCCACTGGGCCGCATCTGCAGGGTGTCTCATCATTCCATCGCTCTTGCAACCCTCGGCATGCCAACGCATCAACTTTGTCTCCTCGGGTTCGCAAACAATCTCTTTAAACGAGGAATTACAGGTAGATACCATGCAACCTTGTAAGGAATTTCTTTCGTCACCTTAGCGCATTCCTTGTCCTTGTCCAGACCACCCTTACGCCTGTATCGAGGTGCTTTGCAGACCGGACATGAAAGCAAGTCCGCATACTCTTTGCGGTATAGGATACAGTCATTCCGACAAGTATGTATTCTTTCAACCTCCATTCCCAAAGGACAAATAACCTTCTTGCATTTGTATGTTGTTTTGGGCAACTCATTACCCTCTGGTAGCATGTCCGCGAACAGACCGAATATCGCCGTGAAGCTCTTGTCAGACCATCCGCTACTTGCCTTCAATTTTAGAAGTTCAAGTACGGATGACAACCTAGCGTATTTTGCCTTGTAGCCCGAATACAAAGGTTTCTGAGAGTCCTCTAACATGCCAATGAATTGCTTATACCCTCCATCATTATGGTCCCCCTCTATATCACGCAGCATGTGATCCAGATCAGGCATAGTATCCGCATTATCCCACATCACATCATCGGAAGCACAATCGTCACCATCTGGCTGATCATCATTGACTGTGTTTGGCATATCGTTCAATTCGGTGTCATCGATGTTATTATTATCTTCATGTATGATCGTCTCTTCACCGTGCTTGCTCCAACATGTATATCTTTCCTTGAAACCTCTTCGAATCAAGTGTACTTCAATCTGCTAAGGGTTCTGCCACTGGCTAGTATTATCACAATCAACGCATGGATAAAAAATACACTCTTCCCTCTTATTGTGCATATCCACCACGGCAGCTTTTAAGAAACCAACGATGCCTTGGATGTACGCTTGGCTAACACGGCTCTCGTTGTACATCCACCCTCGATTCATCTACGTACGTTCACATATGAAGAATTAATTAGTCTCTCACTCTACATAATTAAGTACCACGATGCTAGCTCTATAACTTAATTTTGAATATAGTCATGTATGCATACAAATGTATATACTTCCTCCGTCCAGAAATATGTACCACTCGTAGTTTTTCGTAGGATCCAATGCAAAACTTTGACTATAATTTTTAATCGTAATATGATATCAGAAATAGTAAATAAATATGTAATACCAGACTTTTGCAAGAGAAATACAATGAAATGATTTTCACATACTTAATCTATATATTTTCTCACATACTTGTGATTAAAGATTTAAATACATTTCCGAACGGTTGTAGTATATAAGAGAACAAACACCATCTCTTATTTTGGATGTAACGACTTCATAGAAAATGTACAAATCTGACAAGAAAAGGTCCAATTTTGAGAGAAATTCAAACTTGACTTGTTCCAAACAATACAAGATATATAACAATAGAAATGCAATTACTAACCTTTAAAAACAAATAACAAATAGGTCTTCTAAAAGTATGCAACAACTAAAATGGGAATGTCCAGTTGCCTTACATTCGCCACCCAAATCGCCAGCAAATCGCCTGCCAACCGGACAGCCAACACTTATGTCGGGCTTCGAAATCTGTCTGGTTGGCCGAGATATTTATTGAGCTAATCATCCCAAACGGTTCAAAAAATAGAGCCGTCGCGAATAAGTAAGTCATCCCAAACGGCTTTGTTTCACGAACCGTTTGGGATTACATCGCAGACGGTTACACTTTTTAACCGTCGTGGATAAGGCAGTCATCCCAAACGGCTCAGTTTCATGAACCGTTTGGGATTGCATCGCAGACGGTTCAAATTTTTAACCGTCGCGGATGTAATATCATCTCAAACGGTCCATTTTCAGCCGACTTATCCCAAACGGCTAGAAATTAGAAACGTTTGGGATGTATGGCAAACGTGACGGCTATAGTTAACCGTTTGGGATGAGCCGTTGTTTATGTGCCGTTCTGTACTAGTGCGCATGCATGCCTGAAGTGATCGATCATGTTTGGTTGAATCATTATCTGTGTTTTACTTTTTTCATGTTATAATGTAAGATATATTTTTGATTAGTTAAAACAAAATTTTGACTAACAATTAATATCATTAATTTATATTTAAAAATATTTACTTATGATTGTAACTTTATATCACATAAACTATATATTAATAGAGTAACTGATAGATAAAATTTTATCTTAAATAATTAAAATATACTTCACATTATAAAAATGAAAAGAGTAATTCACAAAGCATTTCCGTTTGTTCCTGCAATTTGGGTTGGCTTTGTTCCTGAGAGCGAATTCGAACGGCATGAGTTGCCCGTACGTGGTGGTTGTGCTATAGTGTGTCAGAGCCTTAGAGCTTCCATCTGAAACCAGAATGCTCCGGGTTTAGTTTGGGATAAATTGATGCTATTTACCGGACCAAACATACATAAAGTATCTAATTTTACTTTTCTAAAAAACACCGAAAACTAACACATATACATTACCATACACACACACAGATTTTTACCTATGTTTATAGAGATTGGACCCGTGGGGTTTGAAGATTGACAAGTTGATCACCACAGATGCCTCGCTATCACGTGGGTACGTTGCTTACCATTGAAAATAAATTCTGCCTTGCTGAGATATACGAGAAGCATCCTTAGATTTGATCCCATGTGATAATTAAGGGGTATAACTACTTTTACTAACCATTTAGGCAACAGTTTCAATTGTGCTAAGGTGAATCGCCTCTAGCAAAGGATCCGGCAAGCAAACGTATATTGGTTAATTAACTGTGGGGTTTGTCTATTTTTCAAATGCCTAAGTTATTTTTTCTCTTAGCCAATTTCATCACCGCCGTCCTTTTTGTCCTCCATCTCTGGCCATCGCCACTCCACATGCTTCATTGATGCCACCTCCACTAACCTAGCTCATCTCGGGTGGCTACACCGTCGGATCTATAGCCGCTGCTCATCGCCCCCTAACCACTCGTAGTTGTTGTCATTTCCACAATCACCATTGCTGCCGGGTCCACCCTCCTCCTTTGTCTACGACAGCTATCGCTACCTGATCTATTACCAATATCCTCATTCCATAACCCCAACGCCTCCTCCTCGTCTACCAACCCTTCGGCACCGACCCACCGGCTGTCTTCCCTGCCCATAGCCCGTAGCGATGCCGCGTCGCCTCGCTGCATTGCCTTCACCGCCGGTCCACCACCTCCCGTTGGTCTTCTCTCTGAGCTCAGGCAGCACAACTTTCTCCTCCAACGATGGTGAACCTCCCTAACCCCAAAACCTAACATGTCAAAGGCGTGAGGTCTGCGTTGATCTCAGGGAAAGGAGGAGGAAATCGATCAACTGAGATGCAAATAAATAGACAAATATAAATCAGTTGACTGGATAATGTAGCAAACGTGATTACTTGCAGTTAGTGCGCTTAGGAAGCGACTGCCACTTGGCGTGTTGCTGATTCGGTCACTTGTTTGTTCTAGTGATCGAAGCTAGCTGTGCACGCCGAGTAAGTTACCTGACCAGCTGACGTGTGCAGCCAGTTTGCTTTTGCTTAATTACTCCGGAGATACTTGTAGGAACCCGCTCAGAACGAATGCCTCGCGCATGCTATCAGAATCTCTCGGCGTTCACACACCCACATGTTTTGGACACTCTCTGCATGCGGTTTGCGGCGTTTGCCTCTGCTTCGATCTCACCGGCCGGCAGATCGATCAATCATTAATTGGAACGAGCTCGCTCGCTTCTCAAACGAGGATTATTGACCTGATCTTAGTGTCATCGATATCATGTGTGCGTCACATCCTGCATCCTAGCTCATAAATATTTTCTCTAGTTCGACTTTAGTGTGTTTCCTACAGAGTACTGATAGGTCTAGTTGATGCACTGATGCACACCAAACAGTACTCCCTCCTTTCCAGTTTGTAAGGCCTACACGTATCCCTAGATCGACAATTTAACCAACGTAGTACGAGTTATATATCATAAAAAGTATACCATTAGAAACTTCAAATGTTATTTTTTCTAATGGTATAACTTTTATGATATACAATTCGTGTTACATTGGTTAAATTATCGATCTAGGGATACGTGTGGGCCTTATAAACTGAAAAGGAGGAAGTACGTCTTATGTACGTAGAGTAGCGTGAGATTACCTGTGGGACTAGAAGGGAGCAGACAGGTTTGTTCAATTTATGACTGGGGTCTATGTTTACATATTTTAGTATACCAGAACCTTTTTTGTGGAAGACTTGAGATAAAAATTATGAGTAGAAACCAAAAGAGCCCCGCCTTTACGGCAGCGTCGCTCAATCTCGCCACAAATATATATGTATATCATCTGCGCTTACGGGAAACCTGAGAACTCTTCGAGATTCCCTCACCAATCGAGAGTAGCATCGACATCGATTGATCGGTCGAAGCTTGTTTGACCAGATTTTCCGAAGAATTAATCGCTTGTGGATTAGGCGAAACGATGGCGTGCCATTTCTTCTACCGGCTGGATGGTCGTCTGCCTGATATTTTCCAGCAGAGGCGAGGAGAGAGATGCTACTAGCTCGAGAGCTACGCTGTCAATTCAGCCTCGACCTGATGCTTGAAGAAGTTTTGGTCAGTGATGAGGAAAGGGGATGGTGAAGCCAAAAGAAAATGGGACTGACAAAGAGATTAAAAAAACATAAAAAAGTGTCACTGTGGCGGTACGCTCGCACGTATCTCCTGTGTGCGCTTTCTCCTCAATATGTGCCTCTTCTCTTTTCTGATATTTTTTTTCTCTTCTAGCTAGCCAGCTAGTTGAACGGTGTAATACCGAAAAGTGCAAATTTACCATATGTAAATTCGAATGGATGCGATATATTTCTCTCTATTGGCTGTGTACAACTGGTTGCAGAGGTCAGAAATATTTTGTTCTGTTGTATTATCTTGATGTTTCAATCTGAGTAAATAAAACTTCTTTTATCTAAAAGAATATATTCTTCGTTCGGTGGCTGTGGCTTGTGACCACACCGGCCATTCTTGGACGAGGTTATATTTAGCTCATGGAGGCTGGGAGTCACTGCTTCCTGGCCACTATCGTAGGAGCGGATATACCATGGACCATGACATTTACACTAGGTTACACACCGTGGTGCCTACCTGTAGGCTGAGAAAACGCCGCGACACGACCGCGTGCGTCCACGTAGGTAGGTACATGTAAGCCAGGCGCTGCTTACATGGCGCTAGCGAGCTGAGACACTGTGCTCTCTTGGACTGGATAAGCTCACTACCGCATGCACCATGAGTGAAGATCTTGACGCCGGCGTGCGTGCGTTGGCAGCGTTGCGATCGACACGGCGGCCGCGCGCGCGCGCGTACGTGTCCGCCTTGGCGCCGCGCTTCCGCTATCCACGACGATGATAGCGATCAGAGCGACGGATCTAAGGATAGGCACGCATCAGAGCTAGCTTAGACGAAGTTGCCCGATGCCCGTGGTTGTGCTGAGGCTCTCTGTCAGGCTTAGACGACCAAAAAATCATTCAGCTTTAGATTGGGTCTAGTCAGTGGCGGAGCTAGGATTTGAATATTTTGGGGGCCAGGGGGCCAAGCCAAATTGATAAAAAAAATTATCCAATACGAAAAACTAACCATTATAATATTATAATAATATTATATCATTCCATTTGCATTAGTTTAAATTTTCCTCTACGATTGCCAATAAGATCAAAAGTATGACGTATAATTTCGAAACGATAAGAGTTGAGATAGATTAGTAATCGGTAGTGCAGGCAGCTAGTGCTAACCTTGAGTAGTTCGTTGGCTTGACCGCTTGAGGAGATGAGAATTAACGAGTGCAGCTTCCCGGATCACCCGCTCGCGGCACCGGCGTCTCCCTGTGATTTATTTGAATCGACTGACTGCCACACGAGGCCGCGAGCGGCGAGCAGGGAGGCTAGGAAGGCAGGGGCAGCAGCCGGCAGTGCTAATCGCGTACGGCGTATCACGTTGATCAGGCCTATGACTAAGCAGAGGAAACATCTAGCCATGACTGGCTTTTCATGGGCCTTTTTGTTTTTCAGAATTTATTACGTGACTTTGAGTTAGGGGGTCAGGTAGTGGTATGTGCACCTTTTGTCGCTAATTTGTCTAGTACCTGGTATACATCTCGTCGATCGTTTGGCTAGGTCTCTGCCCCGGGGTTTCTCCGCCACTGGGTCTAGTTGATGCTACCGGTGAATTGCCTCTAGCAAAACACACCAGAACTTGTTAATTAGTTGTGGTTAGTGCGCTCATGACAGCAACCGCTGCTACTTTCTGGTGTGTTTGCTGCTTCAGTCACTTGTTTGTTCTAGTGAAACCAGCTTTGCACGCACCCGAGTAACTAACCTGACGTGTGCGTGCATCTAGTTGCTTTGGGAATCTTTCTACGCTCACACACCCAGCTGTTTCGGACGTTATCTCTGCAGTTTCAGTGCTTCGATCTCACGAGCAGATCGATCAATCATTGGAATCCTTCTCTTGAGTCCTGTGTGTGGTCCAGCTTCCACGGATAGTCTACACTGCGTGACATCTTACAGCTGATAAGCAATTTTTTCTCTAATTTGACTTTCCCAATGTTGTATACACACTGATATATAGCGCTAGTAAATGTACACGGACCAGTTCATCGTATATACGCAGCCTAGTACGAGATTGCCTGTTGGACTACAAGTAATCGAGCAGAGGGACTTGTAGTTTAATTAATCGATTAGGGCCGTATGTTCACATTCTATAAAGCCTTTTCCAATGGAAGATTTGGAGCTTAAAAATATGACTAGTAAGCACAAGCTCTAGCCAAATCTTTACCGCTTTATGGCAAGGTGATCATGGGACATGGGGGGTGTAAAGTGTAAACCAAGCTCGCTCGCGCATGCCGTTGAGTCGTTGACGCTAATGCCGCTGATCTCATCACTCGCGTCACCACGAAAACCTCATCCGCGCTTGCGGGGAACGTGAGGACTCTCCCAATCTAGTTAAGCACCACTCGGATCGAATCGTAAAATCACCGGAGATAATACTGCGCGCGGAGGCAAAAGAAAAGAAAAGAAAAGAAAAAGGAAGGCCGCTCGATCGATTATAACCTACATCTCTCTCAGATACCCTCACCGATCGAGAGTAGCATCGGTTGACAGAAGGGTCGTGGCTTGTCTGACCAGATTTGCTGAGGTTTTGATGGCTTGTGGATTGGGCAAAAGGGACTCTCCTCTCATGCCTGATCAGTTCGTCCTCGACTAGATGTTTTTGGACAGCGATAAGGAAATGGGATGGGAATTAGTGGTCTATAGACACCTGTGCTTCGTCCGTTCTTCGATCTGACCCGGCTTAGCCATGGCGTGCCAAAAGATCAAGGGCCGGACAAGCTCAAACGTGTCGACCAAAAAACTGACGTGCGTCTGCCGGGAGTCGAACCCGGGTCTATTGCTTGGAAGGCAATTATCCTAACCGTTGGACTACAGACGCTTTACAAGTATTTATATTTGTCATGGTCCCTTGACGAAGCAAAGAGTGAGCATTGCCTCCCTCGGGTTCGATGCAGCGGCTTCATAAGTACGCTTAATGATAGTCGCACCTGCATCAGCTAAGCCCTCGTGCGGCTTACTAGAGAAAGTTCGGCAAAACTGTTGGAACACTAAGGTCCTGTTTAGTTCAGGAATACGAAATGAGTTAAAGATTTAATCTGTCAAACGCTTTAAATTAGGTGAAATTAAATTAATTTGATTAAAATCATTTAATCTTCTTAAACTTACTCATCAAAAGAGTAGAATAACTTAATCGAATACAACCGACTCTCATAAATTTGTTTTTTCTACTATTAACTCCTTAGTCTAGTCAAACAGTACATTGGATTAATCCGTTTAGTTACCAAACACAAAATTAAGATCACGGTAACCTATTCAGACTAAAGTTAGCTAATCTATTTAACTTAATCTTGAACCAAATGGAGAACTTTGACTTCTTACATATGCTTACTAGCTCTGGAGAGGTGTTACAAAATTTAGCATTACAATGGGTAAGTTTTCTGGCTAGCTGTTTTTCCTTAATAAATTTTCTAATGGTGTACTATTGCATTACGGAACAAGAAATAAGAAAAGAAACCCACTGTATAACTAACTTTGTTATGATTTGTCAACCGAAGTAATGGAATATCTACAACTTCTTTAGTAATAAATACAATAGTATAACACAATAATAGAAAACTAAGACTTAGTGTAGAAAAGATTAGTTCCTTTTTGTTAATAATTGGTATGAAAATCATCACCTGTCCAATATATAGGTTGCTTCGGCATTATCCCAGGCAACCCTAGCTTTAGGGTTTCTTACCACTTTGTTGGTATTGCGTCAGTGTATTTAGAGAGTTAATAGAAACCTTAAGTCTTTTTTCTTGAGAGCATTAGAAACCTTAGCCGGGCGAACATCTCGCAGCCTCCATAGGAGCAGCCCATTATTAGAAATATAAATATAAGCCCAAGCCCGGCCTCAGAACTTGAGCCCATTTTTCGCTAACTCGACCCAAAACTGACATTCCGGACCCACCCGTCAGCCTTCACCCTCCAAACCCCTCTCCTCCGTGCTGGACCCTTCCAAACTTTGGAGGGAAACCACCACCAAACAACCCCAAAACCCTTCTTCCCCCCTCTCTCACCTTCTTCCCCCAATTCCTTCCTCCGATCAAACCGGCCCCCAAAATCTCTTCAAAAATGAGGCGCCGGAACCTCATCATCGCCTCCGACTCCGACGAGGAGGACGACGCGACCACTACTACCTCCGTCTCCGTTGCCAGCGGCGGCGGCGGCGGCAGCGGCAGCGGAAGGGTCGGCCTGCCCTCGTTCCGAAACCCTAGCTCCTTCCCGTTCTCGTCCTCGCTTCCCCCCTCCCCTCCAGTCGAGATCTCCGACGACGACGAAGAGGTCGAAGAGATACAGGACCCGGACGGGGACTCCCCCTTCGTCGACGTCCCCGATGACCTCTCCCCGCCGCCTCCCGCTCCACCTCGACATCCTCCGGCCCGAACCCCAACCCCACCTCCACCTCCCGCTCTCGCTCCCGCACCCGTTCCTCCAGCTCGAACCCCAAGACCACATCCTGCTCGCGCACCCGCTCCTCAAGCTCGAACCCCAACTCCACCTCCCGCTCCCGCTCCTCCCGCCCGAACCCCAACCCCAACCCCAACTCCGCCTCCCGCTTCCGCTCCCTCACCCGCTCCTCTGGCCCGAACTCCGATTCTAACTCCACCTGTGGCTCCTCCTGCTCGAACCCCAACCGCAACTCCACCTTCGGTCCGAACCCCGACTCCGACCCCACTCTCGGCCTCTACCCCACCGTCTGCCCTGAGCTTGCGGCTGCATGTGGTGGATGGGTTCCTGCGGCGACTCGGGCTGCAGGTGCGGCCGGAGTGGCTCGAGTCGTGCGCCGCAGGAATGCCTGGGTTTGACAGTCTTGGCGGTGTTGAAGCGCAGGCCAGACAGTGCTTTGAACAGTTCCTCTTTGCTGACATGAACGCCTGCGGTGCTGGTGTGCTCCCGGAGGGCGTTGGGTGCATGGACGCCGGCATCCTGGACGGGCCATTTGTGCTTCAGGTTGTAGATTCCTTATAATTGCAATGCGAGAATGATTGTTTATGCTTTTCTTACTGAGCTGTAGATATCCGTGCTACTTTGGTGCCCCTCCTAGTGCAGAATAGTTGTGCAATTTATGGAATGACTTTGGATGCTTCAGATTAGTGATGACAATGTTTGCAAAAATTGTTGAGAAAGGAAAGTTTGCCTTCATATTTGAGCACAATGCTGTCAAATTTTCAAAGCTACTTGGTTCAAGATTCATCTGAAATGAGGCGTTCAATGATCTAGACCTTTAGTCTACTTTTTTCTACGTCAACTTATCAAGTGCACCACAGATGCACAATTGCATGAAATGGCAGAGATTTCAGTTAGAAGTGTTATATCGAAGTGTATGCAAAGTATTCAAGGCATTGCAGTTCGAGATTGCTGTTATTCTTGTTGGATTAGTAAGCTACAAGTTATGTATTTCAATTTGCCTGAGCTATCTATTTTATAGATTTCTGGATAATCAGCGTATTAGAAAAACACTCCTAGGCTTTGTGCATTTCTGTTTAAGCTAACACAATTACATGCATTTTTAAGGTAGTGGGGCTGATCATTATTTCTTTCTTTGGTCCTAATGTGATATTATCTTCAATTATACAATTAAAATGGTGTTAAAACTAGATTCTACGTTAACTCTAGGAGGCCCACATTAATAAGAGAAGAGAAAGATATGCATCTCTTATCTGGTCGGTACGGATTGTAACGGTGATCTATCACATGTAGATTTTAGCATTGTATAATGAATACAACTATATTATCAGTTAAGGGTATTATAATCAAGTGATGAATGCAACTTTATCATCAAATATGGAAGATATGCATTGTATGCAGCCGTGTGCAGTTGGCAAGGCAAGTTGGATAGTTTCACCGTATTAGGAGCATAAGATGTTAATTGTTTTGCTAGGTTGGCCGAACTAAATTAGAAGAACAAATAAGAGAAGTGAGGACCATAATAGAACTTCTGTATCACCCTAAATTTGTCTTCCAAATTATGCAATTCAAGGCTGTCATTGATAATTTTATGTATGTTCCCCACACTTGACGCTTGTATCTCACTGGCTCTTTAGCTTTTGATTTTGATCTATTCTAAATTGCTAATTATGCATGGCTTTAGGAAAGATGGTTGTCTGTTGGCATTGGCTCATCATGTATTTCACTGTTTCTTACATTGCACTGATTCAATTTACATGTTGCTTATTTTAACTTCATAACACTTTCTCATTCCATATTCAGTAATTGGTAGCCCTTTAACTTTTACCTATGCTAATTATGCTTCGTTTAGATTTTTCCTGTTTATTCAGACAATATGTTTAATGATTTCTTTTGTTCTTTCTTTATCCCTGATGAAATCATCTAACTAGCTCTGGATTTGTAGGTTGATGAAATTGTCAACATGTCAGCTCCTTTAAGGGAAAGATATCGTGATGCGCATGCGGGGCCCAAAAGATGTTTTAAAGTTATCAATGACAGATGGCATCCAGCGTATATATGGAATGGAATACAGGCCTATCAAAGGCCTTGAAGTTCTTGCTCCTGCTGGTTTTAAGGTCATATTTTGCTCTCTTCTTTCTGAGAAGATTGTCTTACCTTGGATTTTATATTCTTTTCTTAGCTTATACCTAAGTGACGCCTTTCCACAGAATGTACCTGAATGTGTTCAATTGCATTTAGCATGGCAATGTACTTATCACATACTGTGATATATATTTTCTACTACCGTGGTACCTACTCCTCAGGTACCATTTTGACTGTTATGTGCTGTTCTTATATTAAATTCATATGGATAGTTTTGTAGCAGCTGAATACATTGATCACTCCTGTTTTATTTGTTCTATCCACCAGATAACTAATATGTGCACTAATATGCAATAGCCATCTCAGTGAGCTATTATACTTACATCTGGATTATAACATGAAAGTCCACATCTGGAATCGCATAGCTGTGAAAGAATAGGATTAGATAATCCATATGCACTCAATAAGTTTGTTTCTCTGCTTCCGTGATTCCGCTTGGCACGATTTCAATGGATACATTTTAAAAGCTGTTTTCTTTGGAAACATAAAAACATGGTGCATATGTGAAGTGTTGGTTGGTGCTGCTGTGCTGGCAAAGAATTGATCGTAATCAAGAAAACCTGGAACTCAGTTGATCAGCCAAATCTTTTCAGGAATTCATCAGTCGTCACCATTGTCAATGTTAGAATAATGGGACCTACTTCATTTTCGAACTACCTTTCTCTTAAATAATGAATTTTCGTGAGACATCTTGTAGAACGAAATGGTAGATGTACTTTCTATGTACCGGTATCATATATGTAAATGATATGGTGGCAAACTGGCAAACAACCTATCAGGTAAATGATAATGCGAATGCAGCATGCGATTGTAAGACAGCTCATAACTTTCTGTACATATCTCAGATTGTTATAAGGAATGTGCACATAAGGAGGGGCCTTCTTATGCTAGTCCCTGAGGTTATTGAGATTCTTGGTGGGGTAGTTGATGAACTGGAAGCAGCACGTGACAGACTTGTTTCTGAAGTCAATAAACCACCTCGTGGCAAAAGGTATGTACTGCGGATTAGTGAATCCAACAGATATTACGTACATGACATTTCATTGCAAGGTGTATTGCTTCACATTGGATTTTAAGCAATAAATTGACAGTTATTTCTACAAATGTCCTATTAAATGAATGAATTAAATCATTTGAAGTGCAAACACTTCAGTTTAGGATCTGTGGTTGCGCACAGAATCGCTTTTGTCCATAGTGAAACTTCATTTTGTTTCATTTGGTTTCCTTTTCCTTGGATTGTAACTTCTACGTTTGTAAACTGAATACTAAATTTACATGTATCCAATCAGCTGCATGCCATACTTTTGCTATTCAATGTGTACATAGCATTTTTTTACAGACTGCTGGCTATTTTTTCATATGTTTATATAGTTCTAGATTCCATAAATATGTTCACCTATTCATGCTGCAGGAAACAAGGTGGATTACCTTTGTCCACCAGGGCCACCCTAGCTGCCTGGCCAGGTAATATCAATGTTAGAAATGGTGGTCAGGAAGCGATCGCAGTGCCAAGAACAGTAAACCCCTCTCATCCAACAGTATTAGGTGATATATAGATTTCTCATTGGTTGACTTTGGAGATACCTTTTGTTTAGATGGAGTCATAGAGATTTAGAGACAACCGAATTACAATTGACTATTATCTGTTTTGCTAGCAATGCACATCAAGACACAAAAAAGATATTAACACCTTCATTTTATTAGCATTTGTACCTGCAGTTTGATTACCTTGTTTGATTATTGAAGCTATGCTGCAGAAAGACACTTTGTTTTTATACTTTTTTTTACTTAAGCGGTGATACCAGCAACTGAATTAGCTCCCTATCTGCTGTCATCCTCCATTATATTCAGATATTATGGGCTATTTTCTTATAATGCTATAGTGGGGCTGTCATGTGGGGGCATCCCTATAGGTGCAGGAGGCCCAAACAAGGGGCAACAACCACAGCAAATGCAGGCAGCAGTGGCTAAAGGAAAGGATCAGCTGTATCCTTATAGTTTAGTAGAATTTTATCCCGTAGAGTTTGTTTCCAAGTTTAATTAGTTTGTTTCCAAGTTTGTTTGGATTCGGCCTTAGGCTTCAAGTCTTGTAACGTAGGCTATATAATGCCTGCCCTCTAGTCTTTTATGAATCAAGCAACAATTACCCCTCTCCTCTCTTTATCCCTGCCTTTGCTGCGTGGCAGCCCCTTCACAGCTGGTGTTGTGCCGCAGAGGTCCAGGGCCACGGCCTCCTACTGCCCATAGTTATCCCCTCCACTCTAATCCTCCCACAAATCACCCACAACGTTACAACTTGGTATCAAATTCAAGACTATCCTCACCCACCATGTCTTCTGTCAGCAACGAAATGCTGACTGTAGAAGAGAAGCTCGAAAAGATACAAGAGTCCCTGGTGGCTCTGTGTAACACGCAGACCATCATGTATGAGGACCAGAAGAAGCTTGCTGCGGACCAGAAGGCTCTCGCCGTCATGGAAAGCCTCTCCGGCACCGTGCACGACATCGACCAGCAGATCTGCGCGCATAACCTGGCGATCCTGAAGCTGGAGAAGAGGAGCACCCTGGGGGCAGCGGCAAAGATGACATCTTGTCATCCAGCGGCCTGCTACCGCGCTCCTCGAACACGCCGATGGTCGATAAGCCTCCACGCTACTTCAAGATGGAGTTTCCCACCTACGACGGCCCCTCCGCTGTCATGGCTGAACTGCTGCGATCTCTTCTTCAAAGCGTACAGGACAGCGGAGGCTGAGAAGGTGGGCATCGCCTCTTTCCATCTAGTGGGCGACCTGTGGACCTGTGGTACAGCCAGTACAAGCACCCACCACGTCACAGGGGCTGTGTTGTTCTTTGCCCACAATTTGCCACTCATGTTAGGCGAACTTGACTGCTTGTTGCCAATGTTTTGTTCATACCACAGTTGCGGGACCACCCTTAGAAGCCCTCCTGTCATAGAGAAAATGGTTTTCTGCAAACTTTTGTTCTGCCATACTGTGCCAAAGAAAGTGGAGTTATCAAGCAAGCAGCCCCTATGTTTAAGTTTTCCATTGGTTAATATTGTAACTTTTCAAGTTTTTTATCATATAATTTACTCATATTCCATGTTTATTCAATTCACAGGCAATGCTGTTCATGTTGGTAGAACTACACGAAGGATGGTAGAAGAGCGTGTTAACCCTCATGTTGTAGTTAACGGGGTCCAAGAGCAAAGTCAGCATTTCCAAGAATTCACCATACAGAACCCATCTACTTCACTTACTAGGAATAATGCAGAAGCTTCTGCACCTGCTATCTATAGATATGAACCCCAACAGAACATTGGCAGAACTACACGAACTTCGGTAGAAGAATATGTTGACCATCCTACTCTAGCAAACAATGTCCATGTACAGATACAGTGTGTCCAAGAAATCACCATGGGGGACCTATCTAGTTCGCTTACTAAGAACAATGCAGAAGCTTCTGCACCTGCTACCTATAGATATGAACCCCAACAGAGCAGTGGCAGAACTACACGAATTTCGGTAGAAGAATATGGTGACCATTCCATCGTGGCAAATAATGTCCATGAACAAATACAGCATGTCCAAGAAATCACCATGCAGGACCAAGCTACTGCTTCTGCTAGGAACAGAGGAGAACCTTCTGCATCTACTCCTCGTGGATATGATTCCCAACAAGGGCCACATGGCATTGGTGGTACTGGTGCTAATGGTGCAGAGGCTGCAGGGTCTTCAAATGTTGCTGATGATATTGATCAGATGGAACATCCTGTCATTGTGAGTGGTGAAAATGAAAAACCTTTTACATACATTTTCAACATGATATCAGATTGGTCTGTGGAACAGGATACAAGGTCCCTATATTCAAGGAAAAATTAAGGTTCATTTGCTTCTTAAAACCTTACTGTTTATTTGCAAATTTATCCTTTCAGCCCTTTTATCAGCAATTTTTGGCATAAAACTGCATCAGTTTTCATATTTCAAGTTTGATCAAAGTATTTTTTTGATGATTCAAGTTCAATGGTTTCGTGAAAATGTGTAAATGTTGATTGGCGACATAACTGCTACAGGGTTTGATCACTTGTGTCAAACGATTTCAATTTAAGCAAGGCAAAGGATATGAGCTCTATGTTTACATAGATGATGGAAGTTACATTTCAGAGGCCTTCGTTGACCGTGATGTGAGTAGATCTGTTTTATTAGTAATATTTCCTAGTATTGTACTCATGATCACCATCTTACTGTATCACATTACATAGATTGTACAGAACATAATTGGTCACTCCTCTGAGGAGGTTACAGCTGCTCTTTATTCTGACCCAAGCTCAGCAGCAGCCATAGCTATGAAAGAAACTATGAAAGGATTCCAGCGTTTTTTGGTGAAATTTGAGGTTGGTTTTTTCCTTAATTCATACACATATTTTCATTAATATACCTTTGCATTGGTAAAAGTCATTTTCTTAATGGGAGCACTTTATAATCATAGTAGCTGAGTACCGTGCGTACAAGGAAGTGCATAATCTGAATTTTATCCAGGAGGAACAGGGCCTTTTCAATTAACAGGAGATGGCCATGCATAGGTATGTGTCAATGGTTAGAAATTAAATAAATGCTAAAAATATTAAAAGATCTCCTTAGGACTTTAGCGGAACAACTCACAGTTTTGAGGAGAGTGAAATGGCACCACAAAGAGCCTTTTTAGCAACACTTAATCTCCAAGCCAAATTTGTTGGGCTTATAGCTTATAAATCACTTGAGCTAGCTCTAAATAAGTCCTAGCTGTTTTGATAGAGCCAAGTTATAAACCCTTGCAAACTTACTAGTTAACCAAAAACATCAAGTAGTTTTTTTTGGAACATGGGCCCACTTAGGCTATAAGCCCCATAACTTTTAAACTCAAGTTAGGCTAAACAGGTTTAGATTAATACTCCCTCCGTTTCAAAATAGATGTTCTTTTAGTCTCTCCAACTTTTCTCAAAATACTTGTGCCTCTACTCTTCCAATGTAGTTTTAGTCACTGTTCTTATTTTGCCCTTCGTTAATGTCATAAAAAGAGTTAATTACTCGTAGAAGTAGAACTAGTAATACTGACATTTATCGTCTTGGGGAGAAAAAGAGATGGACATGAAAATGATTGATTGAAGGGCAATATTGGCATTGTACTCACACTCTTAATTCTTGTGCCCAACTCTAAAAGGACATCTATTTTTGAAACGGAGGGACTATGTGCCAATCTAGCTTGCGAGTTGTGCTATATAATATCTGCATAATTACCTTATATATTTGTAGCTGGACTTTGATTAATGTAATTTTAAAGCATCTTGCTCCGACTGTTCTTACCGCATAAGCAAATCATACTACTTATGTGTCATTTGATTAGTCGTCTCCTGGTATTGTACTAGTAGTAATTGCAGACTTGCAGGTATTCATTCAAGCTATTGCTGTATATATGTTGGCAGCAAACACTTCAAATGATGTGCTGCTATTTGTATTAATAAAATAAAAAGGAATTCATTACATATAATTTTAGTTCTTCATTTCATTTAACAGCATTTTAAAAGCTTAAAGGTGTATAACTTTTAATCCCCTCACCTGTAGGGTACAATGCTTATCGAGTTCAACAGAAAATCTTCTGTTCCTGTTGTACGTGAGATGAATGAAGGCTGTTTGAGTTCTGATGCATGGCTCCTGCTTCAGAGGATTAAAACATTTTCTGCCCAAAGGCACATGCGAAGTTTGGACTTTATGGATACCACTCCGTGATTGTGTTCAGCCTTTCGTCAGTGCTAATGCAAAATGTATATGGTTGTGATCTTGATATGCCAGGGCAAGTGTATTTGTGAAGTATTCTGCTCTAGGCTTCAGCACCGCCCCGTTCCTCAGCTCCCTTGTAGGTATACTTCATCTTGATTTCTTTGCTTATGGTACCATGTGAATATTATGTATCTTGGTGTGGGCAGAAAATGTTTTAATACTGGGCTCAAGTGACCATCCTCAGCGAGAAAATTCACATCAGTTGCTATCGCATTTATTGGGAGATTCCTAGATTCATCTTCTGTTTATTGCGAAGTTGGAACTAAGTAAAAACAGTTCTTTCTTGCAAGGATAATAAAATCTGTCCAAGATTGAGCCCAATTCGCAATGCAAATGATGGACTTCAAAATTTTCAGTAAGATTGTTTAAAAAGTCGTTGAGAACTGAAGTATCAACAACTTGATTGATTCATCATTTAAGATCCCCACAAAAATTTTAATCACTGATCCAGAAGATCAAACACTGCCGCTACTAAATGAGAATGCACTCAATGCAGTATACAATAGGATGCAGATTTCCCCACTATTGGGGTAGTCTCTCCCCATTGTATCTGTTGGGACATGAGAAATGCTCCAAGAAATTCAAAAAATTCTGATAAGTGGGATATGTTTTGTCTCATGTACCTTCTAAATCTCATGATTGTCCGAATGGTCATTCAGGAGAAAGGAAAACGAAAAGAAAAAACAGTACTGCACTATGCCATTTGCAAGGGTCAAACTCGTGGACCGACTAAAAAACAACCCTTCTTTGTCAGACACTGCTATTTTGCACCAGCACATTGTTTGTTCTACAAAAGAGTTGTTCTGTGTTGTGAATGTAGATCTCAGCGCAACATTGCGCAGCTGATAACAGAGAGGTTGACGGTAGAAGTATTTTTTTGTTTGGATTAAAACTGTGATAAAGGTGACCAGTTCGACCATTGACAATGGTGTAAAGTAGTATTCCTTCCCTTTGCCTTTTAGTGGCAAATACAGAAATGCACAAACGATGATGGTAGATAGTTAGATACAAATATTGCAATGTCAAAGAACATACATTAATTTCCCTGAATTAAAATTACTTAACCTGTCAGAAACCTAAGAGGTAAGACTGACTTCCAGAAAATTGTTTCAGAATTTCTTGTTTGATGTTAAAATTGTGGGGAGAAATCAACACTGAGGGGTTTTGCAAATTGAGTGGACTTGTAGTGTGTTGATGCCACAAAGACTTCAGTTTTTCAATATAAAAAATTTCAAGTCTTTTCCCTGTTGACTTTTCTGTGCAAGTACACCAGAGTAAACATGATGGGGATAAATGCTCCAGAACTTAGTAACTAGTGTTATGCCTTCTTGCAAGATGTTGAGCTTGTTAACATGTTTCAGTGCAAGGAATTCTGGATGTGATTCAGAAAGGACCGAATTGCATCTGGGGCGCTATAATGTTGTTGGCTTATGTTTTTCTGTAAGTTAGCATTCTATTAATAGCATGTCTTTATGAAATTCTGTCTGCCCAGTATCGATATCCTTCGAAGTTATTTACTCTAAATTGAGAAACAGCAATATGATAATATTTTTATATATTGCTATAAGGTAATATTCGTTGCATAAAGTCCTTAGTGACGTGCAATAGCTATTTGTTCAATCAGAGGACACTGGAAGATGATAGCTAAATCACACATGTTGCTTACACCTTCATAAACTGGCTTACCCGGGAATACTTATTACCAGTGTCAGTATGAGGTACAGTATTGTAGCAGCGCGTTTGCTTGCTTTAAACTTTAAAGGACATGATACCAGTTTGATGATTAGACATACACACTTACATTATCCAAAAGCGTGCTGCCCTGTAGGCTGTAGCCTTGTTAGGCGTTCATGCGTAATAGTTAGTGTTGACTAGGATCAGATTCCCATAATTTGTATTCGGAGTGTCCCTTTCATATGCTGATCTCCAAAAAAAGTTCTTCATGTTTCCATTCCTACTGAATTAGAGACACGGTTTTGGCGCATTATCTTATTTTTAACTTTGTTTTTTGTGCACCCATCTATTACATTCTGCTCGTTAATCAATTGTGTTCAGATATGGAATATTTGTTAAAATTGTTATCATGAATTTCGTGATTGTGCAGGTTGCGCCGGTGATCTAATGAAAGGAGCGGATGGATTTAACCGTAGGATTTGTGGCGCATATATCACAAGTCCCAATTGAGTCAAATTCCTATTCGATGGATGTCTGATCTTATGAATTCAGATGTAAACGTTTCATGTATATTGCTCCAAGTTTGCTGTCTCCTACGTTGTTCAGGGAATCCAGGAAAAGAAGAAAAATGCCCTGTAACGTTCTCTCTTGTCCTGCTGTCGTTTTTTAAAGCAACTGGAGCCCGGAAGAGCTACGGCTGATGGCCAATTCTTTACAGGTTGGCTTGGCTTTTCCTATTGTCAACTGGCCTGTTATTTCTGGGAATCCGTCCTCCTAGTCTGGTAAGGATATAGAACTAAAAGGAAAAGAGAAAAAAATACGTCTTTTCGTTCTCATGTGGCCTCTCTCGTGTTCTCTGCTCCGCGTCTCCTACTCTTCTGCGGGCCAGAGGGGTTCGGTCTGGCCCTCTCCTCTCTACGTTAGGTGCTTCCTGCAAGGTGTACGATGGGACCTGTGCTGCTGATATAAGATCCTTTGGGAAGCGCTCTAAAAGTACGATAGGCCCGAGTACGTGATCTAGGAATTGCAGATCGACGGACCTCGGAAATACTGGGCTCAAGTGACCATCCTCAGCGAGAACACTTTAACAGTCGCCTCACAGTTTCCCTTGTATTTTTGGAAATTGATTGTAGGGGTTGATAGGTTTTTATGATCTCAAATTTTAGCGGGTGTAGCTATTTATTGTTGGTCAAATTGGCTATTTAGAAGTGATATTGTTTTTGATACAAAGAAACTAACCAATTTTTACAGATTATTTTTCTTGGTATTAGCTAATTGCGGTCGTGATCCGTACTGCAATGACAAACATCGGAGTAGGAGTTGTTGGTTATTGGTACCAGAAAGTTGAAGTTGACTATTAAAGAATTTATGTTCTAACTTGGATGGCCTTTTAATAATAGGCTATATAATGTATCATGTTTGATTTTGCTCATTTTTATGTAGTTTGTCATCTCCGTTGTCGTCTTCTGGTAAGAATATTGTATTGACTAATAAATTGGACTGTGTGTATCTTTGGATTTAGAAGCTGGATAAATAATATCTTCTGTTGTCTAAAAGAAAAAAACAGCCGCCCCGTACCGCTTAGGGACGCCACATGCCAACGGTGAACATGGGCATCGAGATCGCTGCATGGAAAGATATTGCTCCTCTTCGCTTCGACCTTCCCAAGATGAGCTAGAGGGCTTATTGCTACTACACCTTGCCCGCATGAACCCAAGAGAGCTCAGCCCCGTTACAGATCCCATCAACAAGGAACCCGTCGTAGCGCACCTCAACCACTCAACATTGCTCAAGATGGACTGTTTGACCTCGTCATGGAGCTTCTCGGGACCCGTCATGACTTGTTTCGCACTCGAGCTCAGCTTCACTGCCTCAAGCGCGAAGGACAGTCGACCAGAGACAGCAGCACCGCACCAAGTGGAGACGTCGCTACTGCGGACGCAAAAGGGTATACCTCAGCAAGTTCACATCACGCATGCACCTCCGGAGCTAGACCTTCTCGCCCTACCCCACCTTTGCCACCCGCCTTCTCCGACACCTATCGATGCCCCTGAGGATGATCCTGAGGACGCACAACGTGAGGACGACACCGGTGACGTTTGCCTTGAGGACTAGAACCATAAGATAGGTCATTAGAGCTCATTTGTCTTGTGCTGTGAAGTGAGCTATGTATCCCATACCTATGTTGTATGATGTGTATATTTTGAGTGTGAACTGCCCATTAGCTTGTCGGCATCATGTAGCGGTCACACCCATCTATCTCTAATGCAATGTATGTAGGCCCTGCCGGCCTTTGTGTTGAAAGTGTTTGGCTTATGCCATGTGTTGCTTTTGTGCCATATTGAACCCTCACATCCATGTCCACTACCACAGAATATAGTATTACAGCTCATGTGGTTTCTGAACCGCCTGTAAGCAAGGGTCTACCTCATCACAAGTGGTTCTGAAACAGAACCGTCTGTGATAAGTCTATTACCACAAGCGATTCTGGGAAATAGAACCTCCTGTAATAAGTCTATTATCACAGGTGGTTCTATAAACAAAAAAAAATAGAATATGCACGGTTTAGCCTAATACAATATATGGTTCGTTACAGTAAAACACACGCTCGTTATCTCAGCAACAACAAAAAATACTGACATAAGATATTAAGTTGCTGGATCTGCATGCACCATAGGGTTCAAACAAAACACAAATGCGTTTTTCACATTAAACAAGAAACCATAGAGTTCAAGGCATTGTATTGCTCACCAACACAAGAATTACATATCCACCAACACCGGACTCAACAAGCGTTTTGTTTGGCTCTGCAATGCAGTCCAAGAACAACTCGAGAATATTCAGCATGCGCGTGTTGTTTGACACGTATCTGACATAAAAAGATTGCTAAAGAAATTAGAAATATGACCACCAAACCTACTACATGATCCATCACCATGGCCATTTCTTCCTCTCCTGTAAAGCCCAATACCCACATGAATTAGATTGAAAGAAAACAAGCCTATCTTTTAAGTGTTCAACCATATTACTAACTATAAAAAGAATTGAACGGCGCTACTAATATCACATAACCACCCCAGCATATTACCCAAATAATTAAGTGACCTTACTACTTTATCTATGAGCCAATGTAAAAAAGAGACAAATTTACCAACTGACATGGAACAATCCGTAGAGTCAAAAAGTGCAAGCACATGTAACCCTTAGATATGTGATCTGTAAACAATTCGACAAGAAAAAAGAATTATCAGTACAAGATAGTAGTATCCTACACTAAAAGAAAGTGGCAAGTTCTAAATCATATCTATGGATTTCGATATTCACACCAAAATAATATATTGCATTAGTGGACCTGTAGTAATTCTCTTAGTGGATTTAAAGCCGCGAAGGATACATATCCTTTCCAGATTAATGGATCTGAAAGGAAAAGACTTAATTAAGCCTCTTGAACAAAACACATTCCACAAGAAGGAGAGTTCTCCATAATCGAGCCCAAACATACACTACTGTAGATAGACCCTCTCCTGAACCCCCTCCACTGACGGGCATAAAAAGGTCCGTCGCTGGAGGGGAACTCCACCGACGGACGGAAAATAGCCCGTCAGCGGAGAACGCAGCAAAGCAGAAGGTGAGGAGCACCACTGACGGGCGCCAAAATAGCCCGTCAGTGGAGATGAACATGAGGAGGGATAGATGACGCGTCATTTTCACTAATGGGCTCTTGTTAAGCGCCCGTCAGTGGAGATGACAACTCCACTGACGGGCTCCAATGTAGCCCGTCAGTGGAAAGCTGAACATATGACGTGCCCTATCACTGACGGTCTCTTCTGTGTTGCCCGTCAGTGGAGAAGTTGTCTTCACTGACGGTTAACTTTCACGTCCGTCAGCGGTATTTGGTGCGTACGTTGCTTATGAATCACTGACAGTGCCCTTTTAAGAGCCCGTCAGTGGTGCTCCTCACTATAAAACCAGAGCGCGCCCTTGCTGCTGGCCAGTGCTCGCGCGCCAACCGGCCAGCAGCGAGCGCCGCCGTCCCCCCAGCTGCTACCGCCGCCGCCGCCGCCCCCTTCCCCCCCCCCAACCCACAACCACTTCTCCCCTCTCCCCAACCCTCATCCCTAAGCTCTAGAGGGACTAGATCTAGATCTAGATCTTTTTGCTCCTCCTCTCACTCTCTCCCTCCTCCTCATCCTCTCACTCTCTCCCTCCCTCCTCCTCATCCATATTAATTCTTCACCCATTTCTAGCTCTCTCTCATTCTCTCCCTCCTCCTCTCACTCCCACTCTCTCTATTATCATTTATCACCGAAAAGATCGCTAGCACTCGGTAATAATGCTCGCTAGTGTTCTTTTCATTTCATATATGTTTGATGTGATTTTCGGTTATCGAACTGATTAGTTTCGTGTCGTAGGTGTTGATCGATGGATCGCAGTTGGATGTACGACAACCGGGCAACAAAGAGTTGGGCTATGGCTTTGAACGAGTTTCTTGATGTCGCCGAACGAGATATGAGGACAAAAGGTGGCACGAAGATTTGCTGTCCATGTCGCGATTGCAAAAATTTGGTAATGTTCGATACGAGAGTGAGGGTGACGGTACACCAGGCGCTTAAGGGTTTCATGTCAGGCTATACACGTTGGACATGTCACGGCGAGGAGGAGGAAGATTAGGTGTTACAGCAAGATGCCGAACACGGAGATGACGAAGAAGATGAGGGGAGTATCGAACCTGACGCCGAAGGAGAAACGGGAAATAATTTGGCCGATATGGTGCAGGACGTTCACATGGTGGAGCAGGTGGTGATAGATCCCGAGGATGAAAGAGAGGCTGCTAAGTTCACGAGACTAGTTGAAGACTCACAAACCCCGTTGTATACCGGTTCCGATCCAGAGCACACGCGTCTGTCGGTCACGCTGGAACTTCTAAGGATCAAGGCAGCCCATAATTGTCCGGACGAAGGCTTCGGCGAGACACTGGCTTATCTTGTAAAAGTTTTTTCCAAAAACAACTTGTTGCCTACTAGCACCGATGAAGCCAAGAAGGTTGTCTGCCCTCTTGGATTGGACGTGCAGAGGTTCCACGCGTGCCCGAATGACTGCTTCATTTACCGCACGGAGCACGAGAAGCTGTACAAGTGTCCTACGTGCAACACATTCAGATTCAAGCGGGGTAGAAACCAAGCCGATGATGAGGACCCAGTGACGAGTGGCGCTCCCGCAAAAGTTATTTGGTATCTTCCAGTCCTTCCCCGTTTGAAGCGTTTATTCGCTAACAAGAAGGAGGCAAAGCTGATACGTTGGCACGCTGAGGGGCGAAAAAGTGATGATGGCGTGATGAGGCACCCTGCCGATGCTTCGCAGTGGCGGGCAATCGACGCCCAATACGATGATTTCGGAAAAGATCCGAGGAACATCAGGTTTGGTATGAGTACGGACGGAATCAACCCGTTCGACAACATGAGCAGCAGACACAGCACATGGCCCGTGGTTCTATGGATGTACAACCTTCCTCCGTGGCTCTGCATGAAGCGAAAGTACATACACCTCTCTATTCTCATTCAAGGGCCGAAGCAACCTGGGAACGATCTGAATGTGTACCATTAGTTGTTTTTCGAAGAACTCGCTACACTATGGGAACCAGGGGCCCAGGTCTGGGACGCTTTCCAAGAAAAATATTTCAATCTGAAAGCGCTGCTGTTCACGACGGTCCAAGACTATCCCGCGTACGGATATCAATCCTGCCAGTGTGTTCACGGATACAAAGGATGTGTTAAGTATTTGGAGTTTACAACAAGTCCACACTTAAAGGGCTCTAAAAAAATTGTTTTCATGGGCCACCGAAGGTGGCTGAAACAGAACGACCCATGGAGGCAAGAGAAGGAGTTGTTTGATAATACTGTTGAGATCCGTTCGGCGCCCCGGGAGAAGACAGGGATAGAAATCTATGACATCGTGAACACAATGCCCCCCGTTATGCCGGGTAAGACACAACCGCCTATTCCCATGCAGGACGGCGTCTGGAAAAGGAAATCCGTGTTTTAGGATTTACCTTACTGGAGATTCCTAAGCACACGTCACAGCATAGATGTCATGCATGTTGAAAAAATGTTTGCGACAGCCTGCTCGGTATCCTGCTAAACATGTTAGACAAGACAAAAGATGGACCAAAGGCACGAGCTGACATGGAATACTTGGGTATAAGAAAGAAGCTGTGGGCAACTAAGCAAACGACCAAGTTGGGCACGGGTGCAATCAGAATCAAGACGGACTGTCCCGCTGCTTGTTACACCCTGAGCAAAAAAGAGATCGTTAGTTTCTTGGAGTGCCTCCAATGTGTCAAAGTTTCTTCCGGTTACTCGGCAAACATCGGGAGAATAGTTGACATGAAGACTCGCTGACTAATTGGTATGAAGTCTCATGATTGTCATGTGATGATCACGTAGATACTTCCTGTTGCAATCAGAGGTCTCATGGAGTCGGGGGTCCGCAAGACAATCTTGAATCTCTGTAACTTTTTCAACACGATATCACAGAAGTCGATCTCGGTTACGCGTTGCCATAAACTGCAGGAGGAGATCATTGTCATACTATGCGAACTTGAGATGTACTTCCCTCCAGTATTCTTCGATATCATGGTACATCTCATAATCCATATCGTCCCGGAGATACTGGACCTAGGTCCCGTTTTCCTACACAACATATACCCCTTGGAAAGGTACAATGGGATTGTGAAGCGCTACGTTCGTAACAGGTCACAACCGGAAGGTAGCATCATCCAACGCTATGTTGCCGAAGAGTGTGTCGAGTTCTGCACGGATTACTTGGCTGATCAAAAGTCTATCGGTGTTTCTGTTTCGCGCCACATGGGTAGGCTCGATGGTGAAGGCCATGCACGCGGACAAAAGGTGATACATGTTTATAATTCAGTACCGAATAGATCAGCTGACTACGACAGAGCACATCTCATGGTGCTGCAACACCTTACCGTGGTGCATCCTTATCTCTGGATGCACATGGTGAAGGTAAAAAAAGAAAACCCAAAAAAAGGGAGAAGCGTGGCTCTCGAAAGAGCACAACGCGAAGTTCGCAAGCTGGCTAAAGAACTACTGGTATGAAAGGACTCCGACAAATGATGAAGAAGAGACAGTCAAAATGTTGTCACAAGAGCCTGCGAGCAAGGTCCTGACATTTCAAGCATATGATATCAACGGATACACATTCTATACGGAGGCTCAAGACAAGAAAAGTACGTACCAGAACAGTGGGGTGACGATCGATAGAGGCTAAAACCGGTAACCGTAAGGACATATACTACGGCATTATCGAAGAGATTTGGGAACTGGACTACACCGTCACAAAGATCCCCATGTTTCGTGTTAGATGGGCGAAAATGTCCATATGGACGATGACAAATTCACTACTGTGACTTTACCTCCCCCGACATCTATTGACTCAACACAGGTGAAAGCAATCAGTGCCAAAGATGAGCCTTGGGTATTAGCTAAACAGATCTCGCAAGTGTTCTACATAAAAGACCCGAAGGAAAAGAAGCGCCATGTCGTCAGAAAAGGGAAAATGAGTATTGTCGGAGTCGATGGTGTAGTTGACGAAGAGGACTATGACCAATTCGACGACCCGGACTCCAAGCCAGAAGATACTGATAAACGGCCCACCAAAAGGAGCAAAGGTACTAAGGATTCTGAGCCCTACATAAGACGCACCCACGCCGAAGGACTAACGTATACCACCAAGAAGATTACTATTCACGAGAAGATTGTCGAAGACGACGAAACCTAGCGAGCTATGTGTGTTTGTATAATAATGTCTATGTTTGGATGACATTATATTATGTGTATGTGTAATGATGTAATATTGTTGACTCGCGCTAAACGACAAAATCATAAAACCCTAACCCGCGACGACACAAAAATGCATCTCCCAAAATCTAAAACCCTAAACAAAATGCATCTCCTAAAAAGCCTAAAACTAAAACCCTAAACAAAATGCCCTACCCCAGAAAAAGAAAAACATAGAATGCATCTAGCAAAAACCAAAAACAAAAAACAAACTACACTGACGGGCATATTTGAGATGCCCGTCGGTGTAAAGACCACCACTGACGGGCGGACCGTGAGGCCCGTCAGTGGTAACCCCCGGCTCCCCTAACCCTAGCGACCACCACTGACGGGCCTAGAAGGGTCGCCCGTCAGTGATAACCCCCGGTTCCCCGAACCCTAGCGAACCCAGCACCACTGACGGGCGGACCGTGAGGCCCGTTAGTGGTAACCCCCGGCTCCCCTAACCCTAGCGACCACCACTGATGGGCCTAGAATGGTCGCCCGTCAGTGATAACCCCCCGGTTTCCCTAACCCTAGCGAACCTAGCACCACTGACGGTCATTTATTGTGCGCCCGTCAGTGGTAACTAATCCACCACTGACGCCTTCCTCTCTGCTGACGGGCCTTTATTATATGCCCGTCAGTGGTACTGCATATCATATATAAGCCACGCGGGACTTGGCGAAAATTTCGCCAAGTCCCGCGCGTTCATTCGAACCAGCAGCGAGACAAACAGAAGCCCCGACGCCGCCAGGCTGCTCCGACGCCCGACGCCTGCACAGCCCGGTGCGCCGCCTCCGTCATCCACTCGCCGAGATGGCCTCCCCGAGCCATGCCGCCGCCGAAGCAGCCGCCGCCGTCTCCGCCGCCGTACCTGTTGCCGAACCCGTTGCCGAAGCCGCCGCTGTCTCCGTTGCCGACACCGCCGCCGCCGTCTCCCCTGCCGCCGCGTCCGTCGACCGCACCGCCACCGCCTCTTCCCCTGTCAAACTGGCGAGGTACGTCACCCTTGTTCCTTTCTCCAAGTTCTCTCCAACTATAAACCGTTAAATTCACAATCTAGTTCTTTCGTGTTGTTAGCCAAGTCGAACTTAAGTAGTTTCTGAAACTTACATCACGGATGCTCTTTTCTTTTATCATGCCATTCCTGCAGAAGCAGGAAGAAAAGCCACGCAAATCCAATTGCTTGAAATACCATAGCCACGGACAAATCTCTCGTCACAAAGTTTCCATCTGGAATGCGATAAACAAAGCTCCAATTTGAGTGCAGCTAAACATTATCTTTCAGGACATGTTTGAGGCAAATCATTTGAATGTCCAGTTAACAAATAAGAGACATGTGGTACAAAGGAAGAATGATAATACCAGTGATATATTTGTGTATTTATAAGTTTACAAATCTCCACGATAAGTTCCATAACTGGCTCACTTCAACATAATAAAATGCCACAATACTGTGTTCTTGTAGTAAGTAATGACTTGATAATCAACTACTGTCCCTAGGAAGCATGTGGGAACATGTAGGTAGGAGTAGCAATGCTTGAGAAAGGTTGCATAACACTTCCATTGATTTAATTTCCTTTTCCTTTTCCTTTTTGGGTGTGTTTGATGTTGATATGTAACAGTTCATCACCGGATTAATCCTTTTTGAAAAGTTGGATCGCTATAGCCTTTAGCCAATGTTCATGTAGTTATCATGTACTCAGTAGTCAGTATTCTGATAGCAACAATCAGATGTAGGTTAGGCTTGAGTTAATTCTACATAGGTTCACCCATCCTAACAATATACTAGAGAAGTTCATGATCCATTGCTAGTTACAAGGTAATTAGCTTAGAAGTTCACAACCCAACGCTAATTACAAGGGGATGATTTTACAAGGTCACAACCCATCGGTAACTACAAGGATCGTTCGTTCCATGCTGTTGTGATCTAGTTGGCCAAAATGCCCGACTGATTGGAATTTCTTTCTCTATTCTTTTCCATTGGCTCTATAGCATTGTCTAATGACCACCGAAGTTAGAGATTGCTGGGACGAAAGCAAATTGCCAACTACTTTTGGGAGTACTAAAAATAATAATGATACATGTCATTTGTCACATGAAGCTGCAGAATGTGCTCATTTATTTTCTTAATATATACAAAACAAAGGAAAAGTGATAAGCACTGCGTACATTTCATTCTCAGGATTAGAAAGGCACTAAGAATAACCCATTCTTAATTTTCATGACAAAATTTTGAACTATCAGTCCTTAAACTAATAGGAATGGAATAAAACTTTGGGATATTCTATCATGAGTGCTTCCATTACTTCCTGTAGTATTCCCGCTGGGGCGCCAACCCGAGCAATAGAGCCCGTGGGGGTCGCCCTCGGCGTGGTGGCATCGTTCGAGCCGCCTAGGGAACAGGCCCCCGTTGCTGCCGTCACAGCTGCCGAAGATCAACCTGCCTCGGAGTCCACCTCCTCCAGCGATGACTCTGGCTCCGAGTCAGCCTCTGAAGAGGACGTGGCACCCTAGGAACAACTACCGCCCCCGGCCCCGACAAGATCTCAGACTAGGAGAAAAGGCAACCAGTTGCCGGACAGGACGTACGTCGTCACTCGAGTCGACGACGTCAGAGATGTTCCAGCGAGTCCACAGAAGGCCGCCCAGACCTTCAGCAACGCCTGCGGGTGCTTAGTCCGCGAACAAGTGAAGATCACATGCAAAGAATTCAGCCAGTTGTCTGAGTCGACCCGTGAAGCTTTATTGAGGAAACTATGGGACAAATACCAGATTCCTGCCGCCGACAAGGACAGAGTCCAAACGGCAGCCCTTCGCATCATGGCTAGGGCTCTCAAGACTTGGCGATACGACGCACAGAAGGTCGTGGACGACGACTGGGATACGAAGATCAGTACAAGATGGCCGAAGATAGAAAAGGAAGACTGGGAGCAATTCATTGCTGAAATAAGGAGTGCGGAATTCCAAGAGAAGAGTCGCTGGGGGAAGGAGCTTCGGGCCAAGAACAAGTTACACCACAAGCTCGGAAGCCGTGGATACCTTGGGAAGAGGCCAAAGTGGGCCATAAAGGACGCCAAACTGGCCGCGGCTGGGAAAGCGCCTCCTTTTGCGCATCTCAGGGAGCCACGCGCCAGGGAGTATATGAGGGCGCATACAAGCTCTGACCCTGTGACGGGGTCACCAATTATACAGTCTGAAGAACTCCAGGAGGTGGCCAACCGGCTGGTAACATCTCAACTCAGTGTCTTTTCTTACGTAGTTACGTTGTATCGAAATACGCTATCTTCTCATCATGCAATATAACTTGCAGACAGAGCTGAGCCAGCAGCCTGCAAGCTCACAGGACTCCGTCACGAGCTGCCCGAGGTGGAACAATGATCTGGCGAAGGCTCGACAGAAACCGG
The DNA here is from genome assembly GCA_019208055.1 of Stipa capillata. NCBI lineage: Eukaryota > Viridiplantae > Streptophyta > Magnoliopsida > Poales > Poaceae > Stipa > Stipa capillata. The sequence goes on along the minus strand of JAGXJF010000322.1, from coordinate 59,414 downwards.
AGCATCGGGGCCGTGTAGTAGGCGTCGGGGATGGCGTTAAGTGGGACAAGGTGTTTCCCCGAAACCCCGAGGGTCGCCGTCGCCCAAGGAGAGACAGCCAGGAGTACATGGATAATCTCCGTGAGCAAATGCGAGAGATCACCGAGCAGACGTGGGTACGTATGCAAGTCCTCGCAGCGCAGGGCGGTGCGACAATGGTCCCCGATATCCAGCCGTCTGGTTGGAGTAGCTGCGCATCCGCCTCGGACGGCCAGCCGGAATCGATGAATCAAATTGACAGCATCACCGTAAGTTTCGTACGCTAAAACGAGTCATTACAGTAAATCCTGATATCGTTGTCCTGACTTCAGTTAGGACAGCACATCTATCCCTGTTTTGCAGGAAGCCACTAGATACACACTGACGGTGCAGATCCCTGGCATGAAGGTGAAGGTTACGCACGGCCAGGTCTTCCCGACGCCAGAGGGGGCAATCCTGCACTGTGTTCCTATGCGGGAGCACCATGCGAAGGTGCAGGTGGACGTCATCCTCAACGACTACAACGATGTGTTAGTCCCTGTCCCCCCTGAAGAGGAAATGATACGGCTAGGGCAGTGCAAGAACTATTTCATCCAGTGGCCGAAGAGCCAAATTATTTTAGCTGCGGCGCCCTCTCCTCGCACGACTCCATCTCCTCGCACGGCCCCCTCGTCCACCAACCCGTCTCCATCGGTCGGACGATCTCCCTTGGGCCTCAGCCAGACAGCTCCGACATTCAAAGACCTTGAAGACCATCTTGTCGGGGACCAGTACAGGGAGACGAGTATGCAGTCCCCGGCGGCGAGGGACGAGCCCATGATCGATCCACCGGAAAGGCGCGAGGAGGATCAACCTAGAGGAAAGATTTTCTCTCCCGCCACACTTGCCGGAACACTGGAAGCGGCGATGGCGGCAGGCAAGAGTCCTGAGCCGCTGCATAGGAGGAAGAAAAGCAAGAAGAGAAGGGCCGGCACCGGCGAGAAGGAAAGAAAGGAGCAGATGAAGAAATCCTTATCCTTCTCGGCATCGGCATCGTCATCCAAATTATCTACACGGAGCATGGGTCTCTGGCGAGATTTTTTCCTTCCAGGTGAGGACATGCTCCCGCAGGATGAGTTGGACAATCTGTTGGAGGACATGAAGGCGTTGCATGAAGATTACCTCAAGATGTCTAGAGAGCCGCAAACATTCTGCCAATATTGGAAGGTCAAGGTGCCAAGAGATTACAACTTCTTCATGGAGAATGACCAGGACACCTTCGACCTCAATTTTGAAGACCTCTTCAATATGTTCAACCTCTACAAGCTCGACACCACGATGGTCAGGCTATGGGCTCTCTATCAAGCCCAAGAGTGCAGACGTCTACAGGACTCCAATATCGGGATAGTCGATCCGATATGCATGAACGAAGGCTACGCTGGGACCACGGACGGTCGAGACTTTCTACAAGAATATCTATCGCGTGTCTTCATTGTGCATAAGGACAAGGAGTACATACTAGCCCCCTACAACCCTCCGTAAGTCTTTTAACTTAGCACCGTATGAATTTTTTTGTTTTTTACGCATGTATCTCCGCCTTCTTACATTCATTTGTTCACATTGACGCAGCGACCACTGGGTCCTCATTGTGATAGTTCCAAGCTGGGCCAAGGCATTCTACTTCGACTCCGATGCGCAGAAGAGATCGAACTTAAAAAATATCACTTCTATTTTGGATGCAGCCTTTTTCAGAACCAAGTTCTCGGGCCATCAAGAAATACTTTCAAAAGCGACAAAAATGGTACACCATTACAAGTTCCCTTGCAGAGTTCAGCCCGAAAATAGCGTGACATGTGGGTACTACACCTGTGCCCATATGGACCTATTTGTCCGGTACAAGAACAAGCATTGGAAGGATATGAAAAAACTGAAGGCTTGGAGTGAGCTAGGACATCAATTGTATGATTGGCGTCAGGACTTTGCCCGCATCCAAAGAGTCTTCGCCAAAATCATCAATCTTGAAATAATCAATCCAATGGGTGAATTCTACGCCGGCCCCCAGTTTACGAAGCTAAACTTAAGCGGGAATCAGTAGATTAGTTGTTTAAAAAACTTTATTATGTCGCTCGTCAAATATACTTGTTTTCTTTCATACCTGTGATTAACGGTTACGTGAAGTGTTATGTCATTACGAATAAGTTATATCAAATTTTATATTTGTGAATATTTCTGAAATTTATGAAAATTTGTGTATATTTGTGAAATTTATGGATGTTTGTGAAATTTATGACTATATTTGTGAGAATTGTGAATGTTTGTGAAATTTGTGAACATATTTGTGAAAATTGTGAATATATTTGTGCAATAGGTGCTGAATGGAAATGCACAATAGAAGCTCTACTAACGGGCACTTAACAAACGCCCGTCAGTGGTGAAGCCCGTATGGCCAAGCTGCAGGTCCTACCACTGACGGGCGAGTAGAAATAGCCTGTCAGTGGTGAGCTGATACCACTAACGGTCGCTGATACATAGACTGTCAGTGGTGAGGTCCTACCACTGACGGTCGCGTATCAGACTACCGTCAGTGGTGATATCGTATGGCCAAACTGCAGTGGTTTACACTGACGGTCTTCGTGCCCGTCGGTGGAGGTCACCCCTCCACTGACATTCCCAGGGTGACGGGCCCCCCGTCCGTCAGTAGAGGGGGTTAAGTGCCCGTCAGTAGAAGCCCGTTCTGCAGTAGTGATACCATGGCCGTCTGAAATTTTTGAAAAGAAAAGGAGTCAACAAACCAGTAGAAATCTGAAAACAAGAGGATCCAAGTAAAGGAAAAAGGTGATCCATACCAACCAGGCAGCCTGCAGCCATGGATGCGTTTGGTGTCTTTCCATCGGAACCCCCTGTGGAGGGAGGTCATGACCTTGCCATCCATCTAGTAGAGCGTGTAGTTCGCCACCCACCACTGCCTCTGAAGCACTAGCGGTGGCACGACTTGGCGGATGAAGGAGAGTAAGGCAAGATAAGAGGGAGCAGGGGTGAGGAGGAATATGGGAGGGGAGGAGGCAAGGAGTAAGGGATAAGAAGTTCGGGAGGAAGATGAGCATGGAAGAGGTCACCCCGTTCCCTGACCAACGAGTGTCACGTCCATGAAGGCGAGATCTGAGAGGTGACCTGACCAGCGATGTCACATCCGTGAAGGCGAGATCTGAGAGGAGGTCACCGGTAGTGGCTAGATCTGAGAGGAGAGATTGAAGAAAGGGAAGAAGGAGAGACAGATCTGTGAGGGAAGGAGAATTGAGGAGTGGTGGCTAGAGACTTAGGAATTTCGGGGGATTTAGGGTTAGAGAGGTGGCTAGCAAAATACATGGTGCTGGCTTGTTGGGCCTAATGGGCCTGATCGAACAAAAACTGTCTGTGATGTATCATGAACTATTTTATAGACAGATTTCTTTTAAAATCGTCTGTGATGACCTTCTTATCACAGGCAGTGTTTTTTTAAAATCTATCTTTGATTTATATTTTGAAAAAACCGCCTGTGAAGATGTTACTCTTAGACGATTTTCTATGAACCATCTGTAATTAAGGGTCTTATATGTTCCTTGTTGCTTTTTCTCTCTTATCTATTCCGGCATATGATATTTGGAGGTTTGCTTCCATCTCTTGCATTGTTGCTTTTCCCTCTATCTATTTCGCCATATGATATCTGGAGGTTGGTCAATAGGATGAGCAGGGAAAGAACTCGTTCGATGGATGACATCCTCGGAGGAGCTCCCAACGCTTCAAACCTTAACCCAAACTCGCTGAACCCACAACATCTTGTTTGACACGAGAAAAAATTTAAAGGAAATATCCTCAATGCATGGGGGTAAAGGAAATGTGTGGGCGTGCCAGTGGACCGCAGTACACATAAGAAAAAAAGATGAAGAAGAATATTTTATTAATCTTTAGGCATCAAAAATATGATTCCTATGATTTGCACTCTGTGGTCGGCTAGCACGACCAGCCTAATTATGACGACGTGGTCTCTTGGTTCCCAAGCCTCGCAAAACTCATGATTATTTACTCTTGTGGGTTGAACTGCGAGACAATTTCGATTAAACTCTTGTGGGTCGAACTGTGAAACAACTCCGATTAAGCTACGTGGTTGCGTTCTCTATGCATGGTAATGATGGTGTGTAGTGAGTAACTGTAGAGTTCGTGAGCAATAGTAAAGTCTATCCTCGACGGTACATACGTCATCGATAGCGGGACGTTTGCTTCGACTACGCTCACCCTCGCCGTACAACCTTATCGGTCTTGAACGACGCAAATATTGTTGGAGTTAAACGGCATACATGGTCTTGCTTGGTTTGGACGTCTTGACTACTCAACGGCTTGGTCGGAACGAGTGAAGAGTAGCCACGTGGAAGTAATCTGTAGATGGAGACCGGTACTCATGATGGAAAACCGGCACGAACGCTCACAGGGGTGGTTGGCAGCGGTTGATGACGTGGTTGCGCTTTGGGGCGGCCCCGAGCGTCGGGTGAAGAGCGTACGCGGCCTTCCAGCTCCGGATGGCGCCGGGCTTCTTGATCTGCACGTCGCGGTGGCTATGTGCATGGCTCATGCACATACACATGTGTGTACCACGCCGGGCTACTAAACCACTAGCTCGCCGGCATCGGTTATTTCGTCATGGCGTCGCCTGCCTTGTCGTGGGCGCCGGTTCGTCACCGCTCGTCATCGAGTCTCAACATCTCGTCTTCCATGTGGGCGCCGTGGCTGACTGCGCCTCAAGTACCGCAGCCTTGCCGTGCCGGTGCAGCCGGCTGCTCCCAGCACTACGTCAAAACTAGGCTCTAATAACATATAGTTGTGCTGCTATAGTTTAGAAAAGGTGTTACTGATGTTTATAGTAACATATCTTTTAACCTGTGTTACTACTAGTGTCTATTATAGCACATAGTAATTGTCCCTATATGTAATAAAAGGTATTACAACTATAATGTAGCAACACAAGTCATATGTGTTGCCATAGGGTCTAGTAACACCTTCTTATAACTATAGCAACGTAGTTAGTAACATATTTTTTTAGTTATAGCAACATGGCTAGTAACATATTTTTCTGTAGATTGTAACACAATTTTTTATGATTGCCAATTATGATTGTAGAGTCCGGTAACACCATTTGATATCTTTAGCAACATAGTTAGTATTTTTTTTTGTTGTAGCAACACAGTTAGTAACACTTTTTTCCAAATATCGTAACATAATTATTTTTGATTGGCTGTGAACCTAGTAACACCTTTGTGTATTTGTAGTAACATAGTTAGCAAAAATCTTTTCTAAATATTGCAACACATGATTAACAACTTGTTAAATATAATATATTCAATTTAGAAATTCGTCTCATCAGAACTTTAGTTATAATCTTGAAACTCGCATTTAACAGGCAAATGGGGCGAAAATTTTGAATCTGAATTGCATCTTTACACTTAGGCACTAAGGTGACTACCCCATAATTAAGTCTCTGAATGTCAAGTGTCCCAGAACGGAAGTCATCTAATAACTGTTTTAAATCCCCCTTAATCAAGTCCCAAAATTATTGATAAAACTCTACAATAAAGCCATCTGGACCTGGGCTTTTATTATGTTCCATGTTAAAGACAACATGTTTTAGCTCCACCAAATTGAAGGGTTGAATCAGCACATCCATATCACTATCTTTTAACTTTGCTTCATTGGTCAAAAGAAAAGAAATATCACTGTGTTCAGGATGACCAAAGAGCTTTTTTATAAACCAGTGTAATGTAATCCATGAGCTCTTTTTCTCCTTCTATTTTGCCTTCTTCTTGTTCCAAATACACTATTCTATCTTTGCGTCGTCTACCATTTGCTTTCGCATGATAATATCTAGTATTATTGTCACCATCTCTATGTTCTTTATCTTTACATCTCTGTAGCCACTTAAGCTCCTCTTGTTGTAATAATCTAGTGTGTCAATTAGACCACTGAATAATAGAGGAAAACACAACAAAAAGTCACCAAGTTGTTGCGGTGCAAAAGCTCCTGTGTTCATCTCTGTTTCCTCCATCATGTTCGCGTGAGTAACCACCGGAGAGAAAGAGTGCATCTTTGATCTTTGGCTATCACCTGTCACATCCTGTTTTTCGAAACCTAAAATTAGGGCCAACAAAAAAATTTATGCTAAAAATTCTAATCTCAAACATACCTAATTAGAACCCTGATAGTTCCGGTGTAACTTCATCATCATCCGGTACACTTACCAGGGTGAACTCTTCTCCTCTCGACCCTAGTGTCCGGAACTCCCTCTCGTTTATCCTTTCCTCGAGTTCAACCTCGAGTCCCTCGATGTAAGACAATCCCCACTTATATTTTCCCTGCCGACCTTCTTCCGTGTCCATACACTCGAACCTGACCCTACATGCATATACCTATATATGTATGTGCGTATACTCGTCTACCATGCGGTACCTTTCCAAAACCGAGCATATATATGGCACGAACCTCTTATGTCTACCATGCTCTTCTATCATCTACTTCACCATGTCCCATTACGAGTATATGCACATGTATATATATATATATACATATCGCATTCACATATACTCAGATACTCAAATCCTGATCCCTTCTTTCTGGGTTACGGGTCAAATTGCTAACACAACGAGATTAGCTAAAAGCTTTTCTCCCCATATTAAATCTCCATTCTTGTTTCCCCAATTCTCTCTCAGGTATTGTGCTTGAAGAAATTGCACAGGTATAAACGTCTTTAACACCTAAATGCCCTACGGCACTTTTCTGCCGTCGGCACAAACGCCATTTGTTCCAAATCACCCCGTATATGTACGTGTATACATCCACATTCTATCTTAACTATTATAGCTCAAATGTAAGTTTGGTCGTCTACATTATTTCGGATATTTTAAAAATCTAAGATTTAGCCAAAGTTTGAAGTTAGCTAAATTCCAACTAGTGCAAACAGTCTAATTTTAAGCTGTCGGTGAATCATCCTGTTTGAATCTTTAACCTGATTTTACAACAAAAGATTTCCCTCATCTAAACTCCTCCCGAAGCCTTTAAGAAAATATCTCTCATACTCCTCTCCTCCTCTTCTCGCTGATATTTACTCTCCCTCCTGTCGTGTACTATTCCCCATGCCACCTCCCTTTTTGAAGCAGTAAGTGGTGCCTAACTTTACCCATCTCTGCTACCCTGTATGCTATCTCTTTTGAAGAATCGACAGAAATCTAGCTAGAGGAACACTGCATTTCACCTGTGCTGCTACTAATACCTCACCCCTAGGCTTGAAATCACCGCACGCATTCGGTCAAAGCATCAAAAAGGCAAGCACTATTGCCTCTGTTAAAGCCATTCTGTACGGGCTAAAGCCACTTTCTCATTTACCCCAGCTAACTCACCTCCCTCTCACTTCCATATGGGACCGGGTCCACCTGTCATTTTTCCAATCTCCCTTGCTTCTTCCTCCTCAAGCCATTCCCAATCTCCTTTCTCTCTTCATCAGAGCGTAGTGACTGGGCGCACGTCTGCTGCCCCCTTGCTCCAATAGCCCCGTGCCAAGCCGCTCCTCCTCCCTGCTCCTTGACCCCTTGCCGAACCCCTCACCTCCGCCGCGTGTTTCCCTGCCACCTCTTCCTGCCAAGCCTGCACTCCACTCCCCGCCATGGACATCCCGACAATCGCGCCAAAGGCCGACTCCTCCGCTGCCACCCTGCCTCACCCGTGCCGGATTCCCTCCCCGTGCTCCCTACTGCAGTGCCGGCATGTCACCATCGGCCATGTGCTCATCGAGCCCGGCTCCCCGCCATTTGCGTGCACGACGCCACGTCGCCATTAGCACTCCCACACCGAGCTCTCCATCCCCTCCGAGCCTATAAAGCACCCGGCACCCCATCCTTCCCCTGTTACTTCTTCTCGGCTGAACCCGAGCCAGGCACTCCCTAATCTTCTACTCCCATTCCCCTACCCGAGCAGAGCACCCAACAGCCTAAGCACCGAGCCTCTTCTTCTACCTCCGTCCCTCTCTCACCCAAACACCCCGACTCCTGAGCAACTCCGACAACATCACTCCCTCCTTTGCTGCCTCGGTGTCCGCCAGTGGCCCCTCTCACACCCCGAGCCCGGTCCAGATCTTGTCGCCGGCCCTCTTTCATCAGCCTGCCGCTGGTAAGCTGCCCAAGCCGATGTCTACCTCGGCGAACAAATCTTCTCTTCCTAGACCCGGGCCGCTGCCGTAGGCGCTGCCGGTGAGGACCACCCGCACGCGCCTCCACCGGCCAAACGCCACCTCCGACGAGCTCCCCGCCACTCCCCGCGAGAGCTACCGCCACTGCTACCTGCAGCCGAGAGCTCGCCGGCGCATCCTTCAACAGCCGCCGCCAATGCCAAGATCTAGCCCTTCCCCCATGGCGGCTCTGGCCGCCTCGTCGACCACCGGCATCACTGGAGGACCACCCCCCGAGGCTAGTCGAGTTCATCTCTCCCTTTGCCGCTCGCCCGCGTAGTGCTGCTCGCCATTGGGGAGTACCTGCCAGTGCCGCAGTACCCCAATTCCCTCTTCCACGCGCTGCACTCGCTGCACCGTGTATGCAAGTGCCCCTAGCAGCCTCTAACCGACGTGCAGGCCACCAAGCATCTACACACAACGCGGGCCACGGTCTGTTAAGTAGAAGCGCCGTTACAAGGTTGCGCCACCTTCTCAGGAACGCGCATTTCGCCCCTGAAGAAAGCGTAGAGTCTCTGGTTTCTAGGGTTTAGCAATCTGACCGGTTCACTCGGTTTTTGACCGATTTTCTGCATAAGCAAACCGATTCCGGGAGCAATAATTATTTCCTATTCAATACATTTTTGAATATCAAACCTATTTAGAGAGAGAAATTCATAATCACGCGGGAAATTATATTCCTTTACTTGCTAGGTTATGCATTTTCTCACCCCTAGTATCACCCCCCCTTTAGCCTAACTCCCGCTAAAGGATAGATGTAGGTTCAGTTATTCTTGCTTTAGCAATAATAATAATAATAATAATAATAATAAAAAGAGAAAAAGGGGAAGAGTAAGCGAAAGAGAAACCCTAAAACGATATGCCTTAAGCTGATATCTCTCGCCAAGTTAACCAAAGGCATCCGACGCTAGCTATCTAAAGCTTAGAATGAAATAGTAACCAAGTGCGTATAAATGCATGAGTTGATGCTTCTGGTTTTTCCATTCGAAGTTCTCGGTTTTTACTTCTCACCGATGATTTATACGACGTCCTTCCAATGTGTAGATGCGACGCTGCGAAGCCCTCGCGCAGGGGATACCGAACGAGTGCCGTATCAGGCTCGAGATCGAGACCTGGCCGAACTGACAGGCAAGCTCTTCTTCTTTGATCATGTTGAATCCCATGATTGTAAAATAATTATTTTGTTTACGAAACATGCATGCTATATGTTAGAAACCGTTATTTTATGTAGCAATAGTTATAACCGATATGATAGAAAACCCTAGTCCGTTTCCGTTTCCTTGTCACCCTAAGGACAATATTTATTCCGAAGAAAGTATCAAAAAACCTAGAGGTAGTATATACATATATGTTGCTTAGCCCCGCCGTAGAAGAAAACTAGGTTTTCGCAAAAAGAAAGGATTCCCGGTAAATCTCAAAAAGAGAGTAACTTGGGAATGGACCGCTGTGACCGCCGAGGATGGGGTCATGGTATAATCCACGGGTTGGGATGTTTTCGAACCAAAAACAAAATGGAGATGATTTAGATCCGGGTTGGAAATGAAGGGCGAAAGCAGGAAGAAATTCTATAAGCGAGCTAAGTCCCAACGTGGCACTCGCGGTCCGTGTGACGGACAAGGTGCGGAGTCTTTCTCGGATCATTTAAGGACCGAACCTACCGTGCCGCTAAACCAGGTTCACCCCGTACATCCACATGTCCTTTATGGGAAGGACTTGGCTTTTACCCCGTCGAGTGCTAGTATCTGGACCCGCGAGCAGTAGGAAGTATGTGACTAGATAGATTAGGATCTCTAGAGAACCTCCACCGCAGGGCGTAGGGAGTTGTTCGACACAAAGGTAGAGAGTCCCATTTTTGAGTCTGAGAGACAAAAGTAAAGTTGGGTTACCCATCTAGCGGGTCCGGTTTTAGTATGAAATGGGTGAAAGGTCTCGTTGTATTAGCCCTGTCAGTATACGGTGCACAGTGTACCCAGGGCGAACTACATCTTGTGGGTAAAGCCGTACAACCTCTGCAGAGTGTTAAAACCTATTCGAATAGCCGCGTCCTCGGTCGTGGACATAATCTGGTAAAGCCACACAACTGGTTAGTCTATGTTTACGAAAAGTGTGTTATGGGTTTAATGTCACGCCCAGATTTTTCAGAATTTGATTTCAAGCATATCACCGCATGTAGCTAGGGCATTTACGATAGCCATAGACTCAATGCACCGAAAACCCGCACACACGCACTCCAGTCAAATAAAACCCTAATACGACAAATACCATAAGACGACACACGCACCGTATACATCGGAGCACCCGCGGTACCTTACCACCAAGTACCCCTAAGTCGAGACGGATGACCAACCAAGAGTTTCTTATAACCTCCATCCCTTACCGCGCCCCGAACCCTAGTTCCATGGCCGATTTCCCCTTCGTCCTATTTAACCCAATTTCCTTAGAAACCCTAATCAGGAAAATCTATCGCTCCTCGACTCCTCCGAAAACTCTAAAACAACTCGTGGGACAACCTAACAATATACTTAACTTCGTTATGGCATAAAATGATAGTACCCAGTTCAAAAATGTTCGTATACAAAATAAATAAACCTTACGATTAAAATCAGCATTTAATTACAACCCATTAAAATAAGTTTCTAAAAATTCTAATAAATTACCACGACGATCCGTATAATCCCAAGAGTCCAAATATACAAAAGCAAGGGCATGCCTAATTCAAAAATCTGAAATGAACAATATCAAACACCTTCGTTAAAAATGCTACGGCACATGAAATCATGAATAACTCCCAATCGACCACTGTCAAAAACCTCGTGAGGCGTTCTCACCATCCTCACCAACCTACCCAAACCCCTTTAACTCCCCTGGCAGCATGCATCTTATCAGTCCCAGGTAAAGCTCCAAGATACGTCAGTATTGGCATCCAAGTCGTGCAAGAAAACTCGATTCCATGTCGGTGCCAAACTTCCTCTGTTTGCTTGGACTTGTCTTCCTCAGAACCTGTGGCAAGTGTTGACATCTCGGCCACGTCATGGAACGCCCAAGCCCTCGCGTGCACGCTCCAGCATCCTCCAGTGTCAACCCACAGTGGCATTGAGCAGCAACCTCCGCGCAGCCAGTGGATTCCCAGCACCACGCGATGAAGGCTCGCCGTACAACCTTGCCGAAGCACAGCACCCCCTCCTAGCTCCCTGTTTTGCGCCGCCACGGCCTAGCTCATCTCTGAGCTGACTCATCCCGCAACCAAACTAGCCAGGCAGCAGCACTGCTCGCCGGTCAGCCCACTCATCGACCTCTTCTCAACTCCCATCAGCTCCACCTCGGACAGCCGGTCCCGTTCCATCACCGACGAGCGGCAGCACCTCCAGCTAACAGCGCGACCCATCCCCTCCGGCAATGTCCATCACCAAGTCGAGTCGGAGCAACAGCCACCCAGCACAGCTCACCGCTCCTCTCCTCCTCTCCGGCTATAAAACGAACTGCCGAGCTTCTCCACCTCATTCCCAGGCCGCCCCGAGATTTTAGTCCAGTAGACCGAGCCAAGCTCCTCTCCCCTCCTCGTGAGTTCCTCTCCCTCTCTGATCTAGAGCACCGCCGCCTCGGGTGTGGCAAGAACCCCTGCAAGCCGAGCGCCTCAACTCCGCTTCCTAATCCCCACGCAAGAACTCGCTGGAACCCTAGACTCGCCGGCCGCCAACTGCTCAGACCACCCCGCCGCCGGACCGAACAGAGGAGTAAAGGAGCAACCTCGGCCGATAATCAGTATACACCGAGCAGGTAAGCCTGGAAGCCGCTGACGCGTGGGCCAGAGGTAGGAGGAGGCCCACGGTCGGTGTTAGAAGGCGTGTCCCCGTCCGTTGCCGCCTCCCATTTATTAAAAGCGCATTAGCATTGTCTGGACAGGCGCCCGTTTCCGACCAATTACATGCGCCATCGCCGTTCCCGCGCTCAGCTTATTGAAGGCGTAGTTAAGCTGTCGGGAGGCGCATTTTTCCCGGTTGGCTGCTCCAGAACCGTTCGCATCACCGGTTCAACTGGTTTGAGCCTCTCCCGGCCGATTTTTGCAGATATAGTTCCGGTTCTGAGAAGCTAAGGTTAAATACTAGCCTTTAGTTCAAACGCATTTTCAAAAATTTGAATCCTTTTAAATCAAAACAATGTAAGATCAAAGAAGGGATGGTCCTTAGTATTTTATGCATCGTATATGTTGATTTTTGAAACATTTAAATAAACCTTTCCTCCCCGCCTGGTATACCAACAGTATTTATAATGCATGATGGCTCCGAAAGCAAATGAATTTGAAACTGCAATCTAAATTAATACTTGTTCCTTTAACCAATACACCATCATTTTATGTGGTATAGATGCATATACCCATTGCCTAAGCCATTTCTTATGCCCATAGACCTAAGCCCTAAAACCTCGGAACTCTACCACTAATTTAAACCCATATATACACTCTCCCCGGCTCCCGCACGGAGCTACCGATTGATTTAAATAACCCCTTGGATGAAATGGAAATCGACCCCTTCAAAACCCTAAACCCTAACTCAACCTTAATACCCTTATTTTCTCTTGGTCATGCATATCATCTAGTTTTATTGGAATTATTTGGATTTCTTCTGATTCGGTGTTCTTTCGGCGCGTAGTTGACGGAGCGACGTATGTGCGCCAGGAGGACCCGGCATCACCCCCGCGTTCGGAGCAAGAGCAAGAATTACCAGGCAAGCATCCCCACTTCGATCATGTTGAATCCTATATATGCGAAGTTATGAATATTTTGTTTGCGAACTCTGCATGCTATGTGAGTAATACCGATATTTTATGTAGAAATAGCTATACCCATTAGTTGCACGATACCTAGGTCTGAATATCCCACATTTGTAACCCTAGGTATATTTACCGGTTGTTTCACGACCGTTCAGATAATTAAGGCTATAGGTGTTAACCGCGCTTAGCCCCGCTATAGTTAAGAACCAAGTTTTGAAACAAGTTTTATAAAACCCGTTGGGATATGGGAAACAAAACCCCCGGGTAGCAGGTGCTATCCGAGGTGTCTTTTAAAGGAAAGGATTGTCAAATCCCAAAAGAAAAGAGGAGATGGTTTCGATTCGGGTAAGAATAATAAGAGATGTTCGGGGATGTAGAGCATCGGGTGGAGCCATGTTCGTCCGGGACGACATGGGGTCGGAAAATGGAGTCTTACTCGAATCAGCTAAGGACCGAGCCTAAGTGCCGCTAAACCGGTTCCTTACCGTACGTCCACATGTCCTTTATGGGAAGGACTTGGCTTAGTACCCCGGCAAGTATTAGGGTTTGGACCCGTGGGAAGTAGGAAGTATGTGCTAGGTGTTTAAAGTCCTAGAGATCCACCTCCGCCGGGCGTTTGGGTGATGATGCGACACAAAGGTGGGGAGTCCCACTTTTGGGTCCGGGACGCAAAAGTTGGGTCAACCACCTAGCGGGTCCAACTCTGGTATGGAAGCAGGCGTCTCGTTGTAACCACGCTGCCAATACACTTCATGGAGTGTATCCGTTAGCGCTCGGCAACAAGGGTGAATTTACATCGTGTGGGTAAAGCCGTACAACCTCTGCAGAGTGTTAAAAACTATTCGAATAGCCGCGTCCTCGGTTATGGACATGAACTAGCAAGGCCACACACTGGTTAGACTAAGTTTTGATTTTGAAAGTTGGAAAAAGGGATTAAGGACGTGGGCATGATGTGCCCACAGAGTGCAATTTATGCTACACGGCTGGTAGCAAGGAATTGCTGGAAGAGACGCCCAGTCGTGCTATCCGGGATAACATGGGCTAGGCATGAGTGAGACTCGCTGTACTATCCAGAGTAGTGCAAGCTGAGCATTAGGTAGAGAGGCCGGACATACTGCCCGGGGTAGTATGGTCTGAGCTGTCTCGAGGATCGAAAGAAAAGAGGTAGCCGGGTCTACCTCAAGAAAAGTTGTCTTCGCTTTACTTTAATCAGTTTTACCAAATTGCTTTGAATCTACTATTCTTGTATTTAAATTAAGAACCTACTTTTCCGCACAACAACCAACTTAGGGTAGAGCTATTCCCTGATATATTCTCCGCATGAAATATTGTCATATAGTCTCTCCTGTGGGGATAGCTTGCGAGTACATTCAATGTACTCACCTGGCTTGTTGATTTGGCCAGAAGAAGAAGAAGAATTCTGCTTCGAGGAGGAAGATACCGACTTTGAGGGCTAGGGCGCTTCCCCAATCAGTTGCCTGAGAGTTTGGCATATTGATGGGTCTATCCACGTATCTTTTATGTGTTTCCGCTGCAAGACTTTGAATTCGGCCAATAGGCCCTGTTATGTTAAAGACTCTGAATGGATTGTATTGTAAAATATTCGGTAATGTATGACGACGTTATCAAGTTCTTGTGTGTGCCGGCTACTGATCCAGGGACCGGTACAGTAATCACAGGAGCGCATCCGGTCTTAAAACCGGGGGCGCCACAGCTTGGTATCAGAGCCATACTGACTGTAGGAAAACCCTAGTATGGCTGTTAAGCAAAAATTAGGATACAAACTATTTTTCCAAAAATTAAAATTTGCTAGACTTAAGTTCTGGTATTTTCTTCCCTTCTAATGCTCATCTCATCTTGGCAAAAACTTCTGAACAATCTAAACTCACCCAGTCTTGATTTTAAAAATTGCACAGATGGCAATCGAGAAATTTGGAGAGACTTGTGCTGCCACTACCGCCAGATTCCCTCGGCTCCTTCGAGAAGCAATAGAACGCTGCGGAGGCATGGCTATACCAGAGTACCACATATACCAGGAAAAGATTTCAGAGAATATAACCGAGTATTGGGCCAAAGTCTTCATATTCGGGACTAGGCGAGAAGACAACCGAGCTTATAATTTTACGGGACTTCGAAGCTGGTCTCACACTCAGGCCGTCCATCTGGCAGCCTATAAGGCACTAGTTCACCTCCGCCATGAGGTCACGGAAATGGACAATTTCAGAGCTACCAAATATTATCCTCAGTACCCAATCAGAGAAGAGATTCGATGGTACACTGCACCCGACGGAGAGGACGACCCAGCCGTGGTAAGCCTAGCGCATTACGTGGAAGCTCAAGACTCCATGGTCCACGAGATACTTGTTGAAATGGAGAAAGTCCGTGATGAGCTCCAGCGAGTGCAAGAACTCCTGAAGCAGGCGACTGCTCAGCCGCAGAATGTCAACAACAGTACAGTACCTCCTGAGCCCCGCGACATCCATGTTGTGGGGGAAAGCTCGCAGCCACCCCCGCCGAAGCGACGCCGTGGAAACTTCGGAGCCGGTATGGGACCATTTATTCCAAGGGTAGGAACCACTCAAGCCATACCCCTCATACCGGAACCCACACCATACTATGGCCTGACATCCCATATGGACTCGGAGGAAGAAGAAGATCCAGAAGAGGTGGTCCCTGCTGAAGATGAGGAGGATATTCAGATAGTATCTTAGACGCTGAGGCTCATAGTCGCATAGCACCATGAGCCAGAAACCCTGTAAAATAAATAAGTAGACGCTAGGTAGACTGTCCTGAGTGTATGTGTAATGTATTGTACTGCTGTGTATGCCGTGTGTGCCACGACTCACCAGTAGGTGATGTACCGTGACCCACACCACTTTTCTAAATAAAATAGCCTGTCAGCCTGTTATGTACAAAAGCAATTACTATTCTACCCTTAGCCCGCGAATCCCTCTCACCTGCCATTCAAACCGCGAATTCCAAAGTAGGGACATGACACCTTGATTGACCCGCATTTATGTAGGCAGATAACCGTCACATCTAAGGAGAAAACCCTGTTCTCCTTATGACCGAAGCCACTCCATCCGGCTATAAAAAGCCCCACACCTTCATCCCCATTTCGCTCACACCAAGAACAGCCTCCATAGCCTTTCCTTCCTTGCCTACCGTCCTCAAACCCAAGATAGCTTTTCTCCCCCTTGTTGAGCACCACCAGAAGAAATGCCCCGCGGAGTACTCTATGACGAAACCACTGCCGCAGGGTTGTCTGGACTCACAGACATCCTGTGGGTAGTAGCTCAGCGAGCCCTTAGAGCCACCCAGCGACCGGAGTATGACATCTACCAAGAAGAAGCGTCCAATGCGGCCAGTGTATACTGGGCCGATGTACACATTTACCAAGCCGGCAATCAAGAAGTCGCGACCTTCAACTTTGCCGGGAGGTCGATGCCCAACCCCGACCTAGCAGTTCAGATGGCGGCATGGGAAGCTATTCTCCGACTCCGCCACATGGTCCCAAGCATGAACCGTAGAGCCTTTCGGTACTTCCCCAGCCGCGCCTGGGGAGAAGAGGTAGTTTTCGCCAGCACCCAGATGGAGCAGGATGTGGCCGTGGTGCATCTCACCCGGTACCTCATCGCCCTGACCGAGGTCTTCATCCAGCTCGCCGACACACTTGTTCAGTCGCAGCGAGCCACCCCTTTTGCTCAGCCGCGTCCCTGCTCCCGAGATTCCGCCTTGGCACCTGCTTACGCACCGGTGCCAGAAGACCCACCCCTACCAGGGATACCTGTAAGGGTGGGAGGCAACTTTATGCCTGCCCTGCCCGCTGAATACTTTAGACTATTTTCGGCATACGCAGCTGCCACTCGAGCTGCGCACCCCCGCGGGAACCCCAATACACCACAGAACACACCGACGCCCTCTGACACTTACAGGTATCCCTGGTAGGGGTGGGTCTTCTGGCACCGGTGCGTAAGCAGGTGCCGAGGCGGAATCTCGGGAGCAGGGACGCGGCTGAGCAAAAGGGGTGGCTCGCTGCGACTGAACAAGTGTGTCGGCGAGCTGGATGAAGACCTCGGTCAGGGCGATGAGGTACCGGGTGAGATGCACCACGGCCACATCCTGCTCCATCTGGGTGCTGGCGAAAACTACCTCTTCTCCCCAGGCGCGGCTGGGGAAGAACCGAAAGGCTCTACGGTTCATGCTTGGGACCATGTGGCGGAGTCGGAGAATAGCTTCCCATGCCGCCATCTGAACTGCTAGGTCGGGGTTGGGCATCGACCTCCCGGCAAAGTTGAAGGTCGCGACTTCTTGATTGCCGGCTTGGTAAATGTGTACATCGGCCCAGTATACACTGGCCGCATTGGACGCTTCTTCTTGGTAGATGTCATACTCCGGTCGCTGGGTGGCTCTAAGGGCTCGCTGAGCTACTACCCACAGGATGTCTGTGAGTCCAGACAACCCTGCGGCAGTGGTTTCGTCATAGAGTACTCCGCGGGGCATTTCTTCTGGTGGTGCTCAACAAGGGGGAGAAAAGCTATCTTGGGTTTGAGGACGGTAGGCAAGGAAGGAAAGGCTATGGAGGCTGTTCTTGGTGTGAGCGAAATGGGGATGAAGGTGTGGGGCTTTTTATAGCCGGATGGAGCGGCTTCGGTCATAAGGAGAACAGGGTTTTCTCCTTAGATGTGACGGTTATCTGCCTACATAAATGCGGGTCAATCAAGGTGTCATGTCCCTACTTTGGAATTCGCGGTTTGAATGGCAGGTGAGAGGGATTCGCGGGCTAAGGGTAGAATAGTAATTGCTTTTGTACATAACAGGCTGACAGGCTATTTTATTTAGAAAAGTGGTGTGGGTCACGGTACATCACCTACTGGTGAGTCGTGGCACACACGGCATACACAGCAGTACAATACATTACACATACACTCAGGACAGTCTACCTAGCGTCTACTTATTTATTTTACAGGGTTTCTGGCTCATGGTGCTATGCGACTATGAGCCTCAGCGTCTAAGATACTATCTGAATATCCTCCTCATCTTCAGCAGGGACCACCTCTTCTGGATCTTCTTCTTCCTCCGAGTCCATATGGGATGTCAGGCCATAGTATGGTGTGGGTTCCGGTATGAGGGGTATGGCTTGAGTGGTTCCTACCCTTGGAATAAATGGTCCCATACCGGCTCCGAAGTTTCCACGGCGTCGCTTCGGCGGGGGTGGCTGCGAGCTTTCCCCCACAACATGGATGTCGCGGGGCTCAGGAGGTACTGTACTGTTGTTGACATTCTGCGGCTGAGCAGTCGCCTGCTTCAGGAGTTCTTGCACTCGCTGGAGCTCATCACGGACTTTCTCCATTTCAACAAGTATCTCGTGGACCATGGAGTCTTGAGCTTCCACGTAATGCGCTAGGCTTACCACGGCTGGGTCGTCCTCTCCGTCGGGTGCAGTGTACCATCGAATCTCTTCTCTGATTGGGTACTGAGGATAATATTTGGTAGCTCTGAAATTGTCCATTTCCGTGACCTCATGGCGGAGGTGAACTAGTGCCTTATAGGCTGCCAGATGGACGGCCTGAGTGTGAGACCAGCTTCGAAGTCCCGTAAAATTATAAGCTCGGTTGTCTTCTCGCCTAGTCCCGAATATGAAGACTTTGGCCCAATACTCGGTTATATTCTCTGAAATCTTTTCCTGGTATATGTGGTACTCTGGTATAGCCATGCCTCCGCAGCGTTCTATTGCTTCTCGAAGGAGCCGAGGGAATCCGGCGGTAGTGGCAGCACAAGTCTCTCCAAATTTCTCGATTGCCATCTGTGCAATTTTTAAAATCAAGACTGGGTGAGTTTAGATTGTTCAGAAGTTTTTGCCAAGATAAGATGAGCATTAGAAGGGAAGAAAATACCAGAACTTAAGTCTAGCAAATTTTAATTTTTGGAAAAATAGTTTGTATCCTAATTTTTGCTTAACGGCCATACTAGGGTTTTCCTACAGTCAGTATGGCTCTGATACCAAGCTGTGGCGCCCCCGGTTTTAAGACCGGATGCGCTCCTGTGATTACTGTACCGGTCCCTGGATCAGTAGCCGGCACACACAAGAACTTGATAACGTCGTCATACATTACCGAATATTTTACAATACAATCCATTCAGAGTCTTTAACATAACAGGGCCTATTGGCCGAATTCAAAGTCTTGCAGCGGAAACACATAAAGATACGTGGATAGACCCATCAATATGCCAAACCCTCAGGCAACTGATTGGGGAAGCGCCCTAGCCCTCAAAGTCGGTATCTTCCTCCTCGAAGCAGAATTCTTCTTCTTCTTCTGGCCAAATCAACAAGCCAGGTGAGTACATTGAATGTACTCGCAAGCTATCCCCACAGGAGAGACTATACGACAATATTTCATGCGGAGAATATATCAGGGAATAGCTCTACCCTAAGTTGGTTGTTGTGCGGAAAAGTAGGTTCTTAATTTAAATACAAGAATAGTAGATTCAAAGCAATTTGGTAAAACTGATTAAAGTAAAGCGAAGACAACTTTTCTTGAGGTAGACCCGGCTACCTCTTTTCTTTCGATCCTCGAGACAGCTCAGACCATACTACCCCGGGCAGTATGTCCGGCCTCTCTACCTAATGCTCAGCTTGCACTACTCTGGATAGTACAGCGAGTCTCACTCATGCCTAGCCCATGTTATCCCGGATAGCACGACTGGGCGTCTCTTCCAGCAATTCCTTGCTACCAGCCGTGTAGCATAAATTGCACTCTGTGGGCACATCATGCCCACGTCCTTAATCCCTTTTTCCAACTTTCAAAATCAAAACTTAGTCTAATCAGTGTGTGGCCTTGCTAGTTCATGTCCATAACCGAGGACGCGGCTATTCGAATAGTTTTTAACACTGTGCAGAGGTTGTACGGCTTTACCCACACGATGTAAATTCACCCTTGTTGCCGAGCGCTAACGGATACACTCCATGAAGTGTATTGGCAGGGTGGTTACAACGAGACC
Source organism: Stipa capillata (assembly GCA_019208055.1). Taxonomy (NCBI): domain Eukaryota; kingdom Viridiplantae; phylum Streptophyta; class Magnoliopsida; order Poales; family Poaceae; genus Stipa; species Stipa capillata. Next base: position 39,400 of record JAGXJF010000322.1, on the reverse strand, counting down.
TTCACCTGCTTCCATACCAGAGTTGGACCCGCTAGGTGGTTGACCCAACTTTTGCGTCCCGGACCCAAAAGTGGGACTCCCCACCTTTGTGTCGTATCATCACCCAAACGCCCGGCGGAGGTGGATCTCTAGGACTTTAAACACCTAGCACATACTTCCTACTTCCCACGGGTCCAAACCCTACTACTTGCCGGGGTACTAAGCCAAGTCCTTCCCATAAAGGACATGTGGACGTACGGTAAGGAACCGGTTTAGCGGCACTTAGGCTCGGTCCTTAGCTGATTCGAGTAAGACTCCATTTTCCAACCCCATGTCGTCCCGGACGAACATGGCTCCACCCGATGCTCTACATCCCCGAACATCTCTTATTATTCTTACCCGAATCGAAACCATCTCCTCTTTTCTTTTGGGATTTGACAATCCTTTCCTTTAAAAGACACCTCGGATAGCACCTGCTACCCGGGGGTTTTGTTTCCCATATCCCAACGGGTTTTATAAAACTTGTTTCAAAACTTGGTTCTTAACTATAGCGGGGCTAAGCGCGGTTAACACCTATAGCCTTAATTATCTGAACGGTCGTGAAACAACCGGTAAATATACCTAGGGTTACAAATGTGGGATATTCAGACCTAGGTATCGTGCAACTAATGGGTATAGCTATTTCTACATAAAAATATCGGTATTACTCACATAGCATGCAGAGTTCGCAAACAAAATATTCATAACTTCGCATATATAGGATTCAACATGATCGAAGTGGGGATGCTTGCCTGGTAATTCTTGCTCTTGCTCCGAACGCGGGGGTGATGCCGGGTCCTCCTGGCGCACATACGTCGCTCCGTCAACTACGCGCCGAAAGAACACCGAATCAGAAGAAATCCAAATAACTCCAATAAAACTAGATGATATGCATGACCAAGAGAAAATAAGGGTATTAAGGTTGAGTTAGGGTTTAGGGTTTTGAAGGGGTCGATTTCCATTTCATCCAAGGGGTTATTTAAATCAATCGGTAGCTCCGTGCGGGAGCCGGGGAGAGTGTATATATGGGTTTAAATTAGTGGTAGAGTTCCGAGATTCTAGGGCTTAGGTCTATGGGCATAAGAAATGACTTAGGCAATGGGTATATGCATCTATAGCACATAAAATGACGGTGTATTGGTTAAAGGAACAAGTATGAATTTAGATTGCAGTTTCAAATTCATTTGCTTTCGGAGCCATCATGCATTATAAATACTGTTGGTATACCAGGCGGGGAGGAAAGGTTTATTTAAATGTTTCAAAAATCAACATATACGATGCATAAAATACTAAGGACCATCCCTTCTTTGATCTTACATTGTTTTGATTTAAAAGGATTCAAATTTTTGAAAATGCGTTTGAACTAAAGGCTAGTATTTAACCTTAGCTTCTCAGAACCGGAACTATATCTGCAAAATCGGCCGGGAGAGGCTCAAACCAGTTGAACTGGTGATGCGAACGGTTCTGGAGCAGCCAACCGGGAAAAATGCGCCTCCCGACAGCTTAACTACGCCTTCAATGAGCTGAGCGCGGGAACGGCGATGTCGCATGTAATTGGTCGGAAACGGGCGCCTGTCCAGACAATGCTAATGCGCTTTTAATAAATGGGAGGCGGCAACGGACGGGGACACGCCTTCTAACACCGACCGTGGGCCTCCTCCTACCTCTGGCCCACGCGTCAGCGGCTTCCAGGCTTACCTGCTCGGTGTATATCGATTATCGGCCAAGGTTGCTCCTTTACTCCTCTGTTCGGTCCGGCGGCGGGGTGGTCTGAGCATTTGGCAGCCGGCGAGTCTAGGGTTCCAGCGAGCTCTTGCGTGGGGATTAGGAAGCGGAGTTGAGGCGCTCGGCTTGTAGGGGTTCTTACCATACCCGAGGCGGCGGTGCTCCAGATCAGAGAGGGAGAGGAACTCACGAGGAGGGGAGAGGAGCTTGGCTCGGTCTACTGGACTAAAATCTCGGGGCGGCCTGGGAATGAGGTGGAGAAGCTCAGCAGTTCGATTTATAGCCGGAGAGGAGGAGAGGAGCGGTGAGCTGTGCTGGGTGGCTGTTGCTCCGACTCGACTTGGTGATGGACGTTGCCGGAGGGGATGGGTCGCGCTGTTAGCTGGAGGTGTTGCCGCTCGTCGGTGATGGAACGGGACCGGCTGTCCGAGGTGGAGCTGATGGGAGTTGAGAAGAGGTCGATGAGTGGGCTGACCGGATAGCAGTGCTGCTGCCTGGCTAGTTTGGTTGCGGGATGAGTCAGCTCAGAGATGAGCTAGGCTGTGGCGGCGCAAAACAGGGAGCTAGGAGGGGGTGCTGTGCTTCGGCAAGGTTGTACGGCGAGCCTTCGTCACGTGGTGCTGGGAATCCACTTGCTGCGCGGAGGTTGCTGCTCAATGCCACTGTGGGTTGACACTGGAGGATGCTGGAGCGTGCACGCGAGGGCTTGGGCGTTCCATGACGTGGCCGAGATGTCAACACTTGCCACAGGTTCTGAGGAAGACAAGTCCAAGCAAACAGAGGAAGTTTGGCACCGACATGGAATCGAGTTTTCTTGCACGACTTGGATGCCAATACTGACGTATCTTGGAGCTTTACCTGGGACTGATAAGATGCATGCTGCCAGGGGAGTTAAAGGGGTTTGGGTAGGTTGGTGAGGATGGTGAGAACGCCTCACGAGGTTTTTGACAGTGGTCGATTGGGAGTTACTCATGATTTCATGCGCCGCGGCATTTTTAACGAAGGTGTTCGATATTGTTCATTTCGGATTTTTGAATTAGGCATGCCCTTGCTTTTGTATATTTGGACTCTTGGGATTATACGAATCGTCGTGGTAATTTATTAGAATTTTTGGAAACTTATTTTAATGGGTTGTAGTTAAGTGCTGATTTTAATCTTAAGGTTTATTTATTTTGTATACGAACATTTTTGAACTGGGTACTATCATTTTATGCCATAACGGAGTTAAGTATATTGTTAGGTTGTCCCACGAGTTGTTTTAGAGTTTTCGGAGGAGTCGAGGAGCGATAGATTTTCCTGATTAGGGTTTCTAAGGAAATTGGGTTAAATAGGACGAAGGGGAAATCGGCCATGGAACTAGGGTTCCGGGGCGCGGAAGGGATGGAGGGTATAAGAAACTCTCGATTGGTCATCCGTCTCGACTTAGGGGTACTTGGTGGTGAGGTACCGCGGGTGCTCCGATGTATACGGTGCGTGTGTCGTCTTATGGTATTTGTCGTATTAGGGTTTTATTTGACTGGAGTGCGTGTGTGCGGGTTTTCGGTGCATTGAGTCTATGGCTATCGTAAATGCCCTAGCTACATGTGATGATATGCTTGAAATCAAATTCAGGAAAATCTAGGCGTGACAAACCTACCCCCCTTAAGACGAATCTCGTCCCCGAGATTCCTCGGATTGGAATAGGTGAGGGAATCTGTCCAGTAGAAAATCTTCTCTTTCCCAGGTGGCTTCTTCCTCTGTGTGGTGATTCCATTGGACTTTGTAAAATTTGATATTCTTATTCCTGGTCCTTCGTTCAGTGCTTTCCAAAATTTTAACTGGCTGCTCTTTGTAGGTGAGGTCTTTGCCAATATCCAATTCCTGGTATTGCACTTGCTTCGTCGGTGGCTCGATGCACTTCCTCAGATGAGATACATGAAATACGTTGTGGATTTCTGATAGCTCCGGAGGTAGTTCTAACTGATACGCTACCTGTCCCCTTCTTTCCTCTACCTTGAAGGGTCTAACAAATCGGGGTGCTAATTTCCCTTTTACGCTAAACCTCTGTGTTCCCTTAAGAGGTGTCACCCGTAGATAGACGTAGTCTCCAGGTTTAAAGACAACATCTCGTCTTTTGGAATCGGCGTAGCTCTTTTGTCTCGACTGTGCTGTCTTAAGTCAGTCTTGAATGAACCTTACTTTTTCTTCAGCGTCTTCTCCGGTTTCTGACCAATTCAAGGGCGTTCTGCATTTTCGTCCATATAATGCCTCAAATGGTGACATTTGCAAACTTGCTTGGTAGCTATTATTGTATGAGAGCTCGGCATATGGCAGGCTATCTTCCCAGCTATCACCGTATGTTAAGGCACATGCTCTTAACATATCTTCTAAAATTTGGTTCACCCGTTCTGTTTGTCCATCCGTCTGTGGGTGATAGGCGGTGCAGTTGTTCCCAAAATCTGGAGGTAAATTGAGTGCCTCGATCTGAGATAATTCGTTTGGGTACTCCGTGTAAGCTGACTATTCGGGCTAGGTATAGTTTGGCCAATTGATCTCCTCTGAACGTGGTTTTGACTGGTAAGAAATGTGCTACCTTGGTTAACCGGTCTATAATGACCCATATAGAGTCGTTTCCTTTTCTTGTTCTTGGGAGTCCTACGATGAAATCTATACCAACTTCATCCCACTTCCATTCGGGTACTTTGATAGGTTGCAATAGTCCTGCAGGCTTTTGGTGTTCTGCCTTGACACGTTGGCATATGTCACACCGGGCTATGAAACTTGCTATTTCACGTTTCATCCCATGCCACCAGAATTTCTCTTTTAGATCCTGATACATCTTTGTGCTTCTGGGGTGTATAGAATACCGAGATTCATGGGCTTCTTTTAGAATCAGCTCCTTGAGCTCTTCGCAAGCGGGTACACATAATCTATTTTCAAACCACAGAGTGCCTTCCTCATCTTCCCTGAATCCACTTGCTTTTCCAAGCTTCATTTTCTCCTTGATGCCTTCTATACTCTTGTGCCCTTTTTGGGCATCCTTGATTTGTGCTGTGAGGGATGAGGTCACTTCTAGGTTGGCTACATATCCCTTACTGACCATTCCCAGATTAAGCTTCTCAAATTCTTTGCATAACTTGGGTTGGGTCGTTGGAATTAAAGCATTTACTGTGGCTGGCTTCCGGCTAAGGGCATCGGCCACAACATTGGCTTTACCAGGGTGGTAATGAACTCCAAGGTCGTAATCCTTGATTAATTTCAACCATCTTCTTTGTCTCATATTGAGGTCTGACTGGGTGAAGATATACTTTAAGCTCTTGTGGTCGGTGTATGTTTCACAGCGATTTCCGATGAGGTAATGCCACCAAAGTTTTAGTGCATGAACTACGGCAGCTAGTTCTAAATCATGGGTTGGGTAGTTCACTTCGTGGGGTCGTAACTGTCTAGAAGCATACGCGACTACCTTTCCATCTTGCATAAGCACGCATCCAAGTCCGTGTCGGGATGCATCACAATATATGTCAAAATTCTTCTGGAGGTCAAGTAATGTTAACACCGGGGCTGACGTTAACCTTCGCTTCATTTCTTGGAAACTATCTTCACACTTTTGTGTCCATTCAAACTTCTGATCCTTCTTCAACAGCTGTGTCATGGGTCAGGCCAACTTTGAGAATCCTTCGATAAAACGGCGGTAGTATCCCGCCAAACCTAAGAAACTTCGAATTTCGGTTACAGTCCTTGGTGGCTTCTAGTCGAGAACATCTTTTACTTTGCTCGGGTCTACAGCTATTCCTCCTGCGGATACTATATGTCCGAGGAATCTAATTTCTTTTAGCCAAAACTCGCATTTGCTGAACTTGGCGTATAGCTGGTGTTTCTTAAGTGTTTCCAAAACTGTTCGTAGGTGTTGTTGATGCTCTTCGTCTGATTTGGAATATATCAGGATATCGTCTATGAACACCACTACAAATTTGTCCAAATATTCCATGAATACTTTGTTCATTAAGCTCATGAAATATGCCGGAGCATTAGTTAATCCAAAGGGCATGACGGTATATTCGTATAGCCCATATCGAGTTGTGAAGGCGGTCTTGGGTATGTCTTGCTCCCGGATCTTAAGCTGGTGGTAACCAGATCTCAAATCTATTTTAGAGAACACTCAGGCTCCATTCATTTGATCAAACAAATCATCTATTCGTGGCAGTGGATATTTGTTCTTGATGGTGACCTCATTCAGAGCTCTATAATCTACGCACATGCGGAGAGTTTTGTCTTTCTTCTCAACGAATAGTACTGGTGATCCCCATGGTGATGCACTTGGTCGAATAAAACCTTTTCCTTCCAATTCCTCCAATTGTTTCCTCAGTTCCATTAACATATCGACCGACATCCGATAGGGCCTCTTTGCTATGGGTGCCGTCCCGGGCACTAATTCAATGACAAATTCCAAATCTCGGTCCGGTGGCATTCCGGGCAATTCCTCAGGAAATATATCAAGGTATTCATGTGCCACTGGGACTTGGGCTAATTCAGGTGCGGTTATGTTATTCAGGGTGCTGGGTTGATGGGAGGGTGCTTTAGGAGTAAATTCGATTGTTTCTCCTTGGGCATTGGTAAGGGTAACGGTTTTAGATTCAAAATTTATATTACCCTTATTTTTAGGTAACCAATCCACCCCTAGAATCACATCTATGTCTTCTGATACTAGGACAATTAGGTCGGCCAAAAACTCTACCCCCCTTATGAGTATGCTTACATCCCTGCAATATTGTTTAGCTTTAACCACTGATCCTGGTGTTCGGACTCTCATGGGGGTCCTCATTAAATGAACCTCAATTTGGTTTTTATCAACAAACTGCTTTGAAATGAATGAATGCGATGCTCCAGAATCAAATAAGACAGTTGCTCGAACTAAGTTAACAGGGAACGTACCCATCACCAATTTCAGAGAATCTCCCCGCCCGTCTTCGCCTATTCGACAGAACCGCTAGATGCTGACGACTGGCTATTAGTCATGGAAGAAAAATTGGAAGTAGCCAAGTGCGATGATAGAGAGAAAGTACTCTTCGCTCCCCAGTATTTGCAAGGACCTGCCGCAGCATGGTGGAAAAGAGTCCGGAGTACCCAGCCAAAACACAAAGAGATTACCTGGGACATGTTCAAGGACATGTTCCGCAAGCAACCGAAGACGATTATTCGAAGACAAAGAAAGCGTATACAAGAAGTAGGGCATAACCCCAGTCAGTTGCCTGTCGGGTATGGCATACTGGTGGGCCACATCACCGTTTGAATTTTCGCTGCAAGATTTTAGCCGTTGAACTACAGGTGCAATACCTCGGCTTAGACAGCCTTTATATGACTAATACTCTGATATGTGCATGTATGACAATGATATACAGGTTGACTTGTGTGTACCGGCTACTGATCCAGGGACCGGTACAGTAATCACAATGGTTTATCCGGCCTTAAAACCGGGTACGCCACATCACCCCAGGCTACATCATCTTCGGTGGCGAGCGCGACAAGGAGGCATGCCGGTGGGCCGCATGTTGGCAATCCCCGGTGATATCGTCTCCGGCGGTGGGTGTGACAAAGAACACATGATGTTTTGCGTGTTGGCGAGTCCCGGTGACGATGACGTTGTGGACATGATCTTGGTGTAGATGTGGGTGAGGGCAACCTCCTTGACTGCGAGCTCCGGGTAAAATGACGTCAGCATGCTCTAGAGCATGGAGGCGACGGCACCCTCGAGTGACAAGTGTATAAGTCTATACCATCTTCTAACTCCACGTGTATTCCTCTTCATTGTTGGTGTAAATGACAATGGGGTCTTATCCTCCCGTACGTGCACCCTCCTTAGGCAGCGTGTAGGGTTCTTTGAGGCTGAGCGATGCGGAAGAAAATCCTACTCCCTCTGTCCAGAAATATAAAACGTATTTGGATTGGTTAAAACAAGACTTTGACCAATAATTACTCTATTAATATGTAATTTATGTGACATGAAATTAATATCATTAGATCCATATAAAAGCTGTCACGGACCCGGGATTGCATATGATTAAGGGAACGTGAAGTCGCCAAGGACCGAAGGACTCGTCAGCCCGGTGGCACGGTACCTGCGCCGTACGCACCAAAGCGGAACGATCTGACACCCGCCACGTGCGAGCCGGCCGGAAGCGACCAATCTTCCCAGAACCACATACGATTCCATGACCCGGTGAAGGTTCAGAGTCGTTCCCGAATCCTACCACGACAAACAAGGTCGGAGGAGCCCGGCAGTTCTACCCACACCCTAACCTAGCTCGGAGGCTAGTGGATCGCTCGAAAGCCCGGTAGAACACGCCCACACCCTGCCTGGCCGGCACAGCATCTCAGCCAGCGGGTCACTCAACCAACGCTTGCTCGACTTAGTAGAACAAGGTACGGCTTCGACTCTTCACGACATACCCGTACACTTCATAACATTCACACATTGTGCAGGGGCAGCCTGGTTTAATAACTCGGATATCATCACAAAGCTCTACAATATGATATTACTACTAACAGTCCACGATGGGACAACATATTACATTAGTCGGACATATCCGAAATCATATCCGAGTACGGAGTAAATAAACGACAGCAGAAGAATAGTAAATGAGTCCCACAGCGGCACGATGACCGCTGAAAAAAAGCTACAACCCATCCCATGAGTCGAACACTACCGAGGAAACACAAGTTCAGGCATCATCAAAATAATCTTCGACCACCGGCTCACCTGCAAGCTCTAGGAATATCCTAGGTGAGTACAAAGTACTCACAAGACTTAATCGTGCTTGATTAAATGTCCTACACATGGATATACTACAACAGAAGTAAACATGGATGCTTCTCAGAGTAACAATATACATAAGGAAGTAACATCGATCTTTAAATAACATCACAAGTATTGCTACCCAAAATCCAATATCTCTTTCCCACGTGACTTCAAGCCCAGATCACCATCCAGATCCATATCCATTTCATAATAAGATCTCACTTGATCCATTTCCACTATCAATATACCACACATATCCAAATCCAGTCAATCCATCATAGCTCATTATCATTTAGTCCCTCGGACCGTCACCGACACCTCGATTCCTAAGGTGAGGTGGGTGCCTCACCACCTTGAGGTAGCTAGCCTCCAAGGAGTAGGCCCGCCCATCAACACCAAAGCGTCGAGTGCCGCTAACGTCCACGCGTAAAAAGGGAAAAGTGCACGATGAAGTCACCTCCAGTGGTATGGCGATTATCACACTCAAAACTTCATACACCGGGGTCGCCCCATCACTTCAATAAATACCACCTTATCCATCGTGCGCCCACCCTCGGCTCTCCCATCTCACTTATTATCAATGTTCCAGTTGACTTAGAAATTTTGATTTGGGACCATCATTGACATACGACATATCATACTCCAACCATCCATCGACTCTGACCAAATCCAATGACATTCCCTAGCATGCTAGTTATACAAACATTCCTCGAAAGAATAAAGCACACAATCAGGATTATACGAACAATATTAAGAATGCAATGCAACAAGCTCTGCTTGCCTTGAGTGCTAGGATTTAGCTCTTGCTCGGTGTCGTAGGCCGAGTGGTCTTCCTCTTCAGCCTCTGTTATGAATAACGCGAGTACCAGAAAAGAAGCAAAAAGGAATCCATAAGGTCCAGCATGTATGCATGATACGTTATGCTAAATATGCACTACTAGGGTGGCTTGAGGGTGATTGAACATTAGGATCGCCTAATTTTACTTGAGGGTTAGTAGAAGTGGTGTGAAAAACCCTAAATGTGCATGCATGTCATTTTATGCGAGAATACAATGATTTAGGGTTAATAACATCAATAATAGGGCATGGCAAGGTGCTGGTTAGGGTTGTATGACCTAAGTAGTGTAAGTCACGAGGCCAATGTAAATAGGGTTACAATTGTCGAGCTAGGGTTTTACGAGGTACGACGGTAAAAGGTTAATCAACTCGAAACTTATTGTGCATGCATCCGTACTGGAATTTCAGTGGTTCCATGTTGCAAGATATCTCACAAGGATTCCAGAAATATAAAGTTCGTCAAAATCGGAGCTAGGGTTGAAAGACTAGGGTTTATCGACCCTCGACGGTAGCTAAACATCTACCCTAGATATCTTCCAGTGCATGTATTCAAAATTAATTTTTGTTTCAGCCATATTGTAGAGAATTTCATAATCTTTCCAAATATATAAAATTTATCAAATTTGGACTTATGGTTAAAAAGTTATGAATATTTGAAATTTCATACAAATCTACCCCTTAACAGCTCGAAACCCTAATTGCTAAACCTACCCGAGCGCTACCCAGATCCCTCTGAAATTCATAAGTGCACCCGAGAAGTTCACCCGGGAGATCCACCCACTTATCCACGTCAGCTACCGCGGGACCCATCTGTCATACGGTCAGCTACACGGGATCCAATCACACAGCGCCATCTGGCCCACCCTCTCTCTCTCTCGCGCCCCCGCTCTCTTCTCCCTCACTGGACTGACCGGAGCCGAGGCTCAGGCGGCGGCGCCTCGCCGGAGAGCTCGCCGTAGGCGGCTCTGGTGCTCGGATCTACTCGGGGTAAGGGGCAAAAGAGCGGGGAGCTCACCCTGATCTCGTTTCTGTCCTCGGAAGCAGCAGAGGAGGTCGGGAAGGGAGTCGGCGACGGCGAGGTGGCGGTGGAGCTTCGGGTTGCCAGTGAGGAAGAAGCTCCGGTGGTGGTTCTGTGAAATGGAAGGGAGGAGGGTGTTAGGGAGGTCGCGGGGTTACGCAAACGCGAAAAAGATCGGCTTGGGGTGCACTGGAACGGTGGCGCGAGCTCGTCGGAGCAGACGACCGGAGTTGGAGACGAAGACGGGGCGAAGACGATTCCAGCACAGATCCGGGGAACGACCAGAGGGAAAAGTTGAGGAGGAGGGTGAGGAAGCTTAGGGGAAGAAGATCGGTTGCAGAAGCTCACTGATCCCGTGGGGATTCCTCGTCGGAGGGGCGCCGGAGCTCGGGAAGATGGCTCGGGATCCGGGGATTTAGGGTTAGGAGGAGGGCTAGGGTTCCGGGAAATGGATGAGGGGGAGGAGGAGCTGTCGGAAAGGCGCTTAAATAGGGCGGCGACGGCTCGGACAGGCCCTGCCGGGATCAGAGCACCGCCCACGCCGGCGAGTGCTCGGGCGAGACGTGGAGGGGGAGGTCCTGACGAGCGGGCCCGGGGCGCGGCAGTGAGAGAGAGCGGAGGCTGACAGGCGGGGACGGCCTGTCAGCGGGAGCAGAGAGGCGCGCGCGCGGGGGAAGTGGGCCGGCCAGCTGGGCCGGCCGAGCAGGCCACTGGCCCGATTAGATTAGGGTTTTGTTTTTCTTTTTCTTTTTCTTTATTCCAGATTCATTCCCCACGTTATTTTATGTGCAATTTCTTCTCCAATTAATTTGAAATTTTTACAGGAGCTTCATAATATTATTCTTGAGCTACTGTAGGAGTTTGAACCAGTTTGGGGCTGGTTTGAACTATGTTCACATGCAATTGTGATTTAGGGTTTGAATTCGGGTTTGAGATAGAATTGAGCCCTAGTGATTTCCAAAGGTTTTGAAATTTGGTCAGGGGTTAAGGTTACTCCATTTTGAAACTATTCGTGAAGTTTGAGAACTCTGCACCACTGGGAAACTACTCTGTCGTCAAAACCCTAATTTGGCACCGTTAGGGTTTTAGGGTTAGGGACGGAGATTCTTTGAAGGGTTCGATGACTTCTACCACCCTTATCGACGATTTTGTTAATTCGAATACTTCGAATAAGTTGATTGGTGTTTGTATAAATATCCACCGAGGATGAGATATTAACATATTCTATAAAGTAAAGTTGATATACAACTAAGTTTAAATAAGGTGTGGATGATGATAATGGCATGTATGCATGAATGCAGAGCAAATACCTACTTTGTTACAATTGGGTATTACAAAAAAGTACTTACTTATGATTATGATTTGTATCACATAAACCGTATATTAATAGAGTAATTATTGGTCAAAAACTTGTCTTAACCAAAATACGCCTTACATTTCTGGACAGAGAGAGTATAAAACTAGGTCTTTTCACTTAACAAATTAGACCCTTCTTACTAGCTACGACATGTCTGCATCAATTAAAAATCAACTCTTTCTTCTTCCCTGAGCCGTTTTGGTCTCCATGTCTTGAAAATCATGTCTTTCGTATTTTCTTCCCTTCACGGCAGAGGTGACCGCGGTTGGTCGTGGGTTCTCGACACCTTCCGTTGAGCCGTCTCCACTCACCGTAGAGGACGCCATGCCCGAGTTCAACAATAACAAACACTGAGTTCCATGCTGAGCTGTGCTGCATCCTTGTTGCCGACGGCCTCGACTTCTAGCCAATCAAGATTGCCATAAACTACGAGGACTAGACGAGGGTAGGAGGTTCCTTGTATTGCTCATTGGGAGAAGCAGCAGCTAGGAGGAATCCATGCTGTTGGAGTTCGAGAAATTATCTTTTAGGAGTTGATTGTGTTCTTTTTTCTTTAACAGCCATGAATGCCCTGCCGGATCTATCTATCATCTCGTAGCAATTTGGAAAAGTCTAATTTTCTCTCCTACACTATTGATTTGGCTCATTTTTCCTTTTAGACTATTTTTAGGCTTATTTAAGCCCTGAACTATTTAAGTTGGGAGTATTTTATCCCCTAGCCGGTTTCCGGAAGGCTAAAATCGTACCTAGAAGTTTAAAAAAAATCTGAAAAAATTCATACATGTAAGCTTTGGGGTGATGTACATACATGTCAATTTTACTTAAAAATTATGACAATTTAGAACCAGTGCAAAAAATAAAAATTTGTACGTAATAAATTTCTATAGGTCACAAATGTTCATATTTTCTAACCAAAATTTATTTGTACATACTTCACCTGACAACCTACATACGTGAAGTTTTTCAGATTGTTCCAAAACTTCCTGATGCAATTTTATCTTTCCAGAAATCGGTTAGGGGTAAAGTTCACCTAATTTAAATAGTTTAGGGAGTTAACTCAGTGTCAAAATAGTTTGAACTGCAGATTGAGCCATGTAAATAGTTTAGAGGAGAAAATTTGAAAGTTTTCCTATTAATTTAGTTCTGTTTGAACTGATCTGCTTCCCCGTGTTCTTGATGCATATGCACTGTGATGTGTTATTCTTTGACTCCTCATTGCGTTTGTATTCAAGAATTACTGATCTGAATCGTGTAGAGATCATGAGATGGAACGATAAAAGAGAAGCAAACGAATCAGGATTGGCTCTACGTAAGAAGAAAAAGGTGCTTTAAGATTGATGTAGACACATGGCAGTTCCTAAGGGAGTCTAATTTGATAAGTGGAGAGACTTGGTCTTATTGGATTTTCTTCCAAGCGACCCGTGCTGCGCACGCCATCGCAGCCGTGCTGATCTCTCAGTTTGATATACGGTTTGATCCCATGAGGATGATGTCCCTTGTTTAAAGTTCAAATCTTCCTTGTCTATTGCCGGTGTTCAGCGATGGGGACAACAAAAGGCGGTGGTGCTGAACCCAGTGCAGCTATTATATAGGAGGTGGAGTGCCAAGATAGCCATCAGCAATGTGGATGACCAAGGGAATAGTGTTGCCCTAGCATCGTTATTGTTGGGGATGGGGTGATTGAATACCGTCAGCAATAGTCAATGTCTGAGGGAGTGGTGTTGCCCCCGTCCATGTAGAATATTTAATGCTAGGATACTGTCGGCGGTGTCGTGGATGCAAAGGTCGTGTTGCCCCCAGTGCCATGATGTAGGTTGGTGTAGAGGACTAGATGCCGAGATGTCGTCGGCGGGTCATGGACACACATGTGCTGCTCTCTTGGTAGAAGTGTTCGGCCACGTTTACAGATGTCTTAAGAGGAACAAAGGAGCTGAAAAAAGACCAAGTAAAGCATGGCAAAGAAGAGAAAAGAAAACTAAGCTTTTGTTTTGAGGTGTTGAAATATAAACTTTTTGGTTGAACACTAGCTATATGTGTGACATTAGAAAAAGTTGCCAAATGACTTAGTCATCAAGAATGTTGAAAGACCATGATGATTGCTACTCAACAACTTTGTTTTCCTCGACGTACGTGTATGAAGGAAACGTGCTACAGGAATGCTTCTGTGAGGCAGCAGAAAGCCAAAAAACCATATCCTAGCCCATCGTGGTACCAAGTAGCCCACATCTCAACTATGCTCCTTGCCATGCCTCAAGAACCGAGAGACTTGGGTGGGATCGAACTAGGATACATGGTTTTGGGACAAATAGTTTGGGAAAATTTTCATGTCTTTGTTGACGGGTATCCTCCATCTTCTTTCCAGTGGTTCCCTTACTGCTCGGGATTACCAGACTAGCTTCTTGGAATTTGTGAAGATTTTTGTCTTCTGAGGATTGCTTGCACAAACTGCTTGAACGACCCTGGATTTCATGAGATTGTTTCCACTTTGGAGTATTTCTTGAACTTCTTGGGGAGCTTCTTCCATGTTTACTCACCTTGAGAACCGGCATGGGTAGCAGCCACCCCCTTTGTGGATTAAGAAATCCGCGGCACGGCTCAGGGTTGCCAAGCTAGCGGCCACGCACCGAATCCAACTTGTGTTGGGCCAGGTTATGTTTTCATGATCTTATCCTATAGTCAGGGGCGGAGCTTGGTTGGGGCCAAGGTGGGCCCTCCCCCTCCCCCAACATGTGTGCAAATCCATTTAGTAGCACTACTATTTAGGACAATTTAATGATTAATTTTTAAAATAGCTTTAATAAGTTGCCTAGTTTATGCATTTACCCCCTCTAATTTTGCTTCCAAGCTCCCACACTGCCTATAGTCTTCTCCAGGGTGTGATGTCTCCGTGAACCTGAGATATGATGTGAAGCATGACAAACATGGAGCCTCATTACTCAGAAATAACCCAAGCAATCTTCTCCATTGCCTCCAAACGCATATATTTGGTATGTGCTGTGCATTATGGGTGTAGGAGCCGCACCACTTGAAACATGACACATTGTGTCTCTGACAGACAAGTCCTAGGGTAGCCAAATCTTAAATCATTAGCTCAGTGTAATGCGGGGAAAGCCTTTTTTTGTTGGACTTTGTAGTCCATTTAAAGGGGAAAACCAAGAAAGAACGAATAAAATCCACATTATGCAACTGAGAATGCATTACGAATTTGACAAGCAACCAAAAAGCTCCCCTTTTTAAGAAAAAAAAAGAAAGCAAAGGAAGACAAAAAAGAATTATGCAAAATATTTTTCAAGAACCTTCCGTTGATTAGTGGTATGGCTAGGCTCCTTATGGATCAACCCGCTGGTAGGCTCTGCATTGGCGTTTTTGTAGAGCTCCATGATTTGAGGTGACTTCTCAAACTCCAGCTTCATGGCCGCCACCACTGAGCTGAGAGCACTGAAGGGCTTGTGGCCATATACCTCGAAAAACCAATGCTACCGTATCCCATGGGCACACATCTCAATGGCATCTTTATGCTAGTACATCGATGCATATAGCTATTGAGGATGTGGATGACATAGTCGTGATAGACTTGTCTTATCACAGTCAAACTTGCGCCAGCTTGATGACGAAGAAGTTTTCATAGGTGAGCTTCATGGTAACGAGAAGTTGAACATTGGTGCTATCATGGTTCTAGTGGCCTCGATCACCCCAGTTACTTCTGAGGAAAGGGGTGGTGATGTTTGGGAAGTCAACATTGTGGTGTAGGGTCTTGTGGCTCTGATACCATGAAAAACTCAGAAGATTTGGGAGGAAGCTCACACCCTAATAGAGAGGATGAGCATTGTATTTGTATTGTTGCATACATGTTGGATGCGCTACAGTGCACAATCTCTGGCTGATCTGGTTACAATTGTTTACAAGGTGGTTAGTATCCTACCAAACGTGAACTCTTGTTTGGCAACAAAAGAGCAACCAAATCGACTAGACATAAGTGGCGATGCATGCATGGTATTGCTATGTAACAAGTGGTGATATAAAAGCACCACAAGTTTTTGTACATTTCAATCAACACAATCCTTATTTGTAGCTGGAAAAACTACATCCAGTGCCTAGTAGACCTAGCTAGAACTCTATAACAAGACATCATTTTTTTGGGCACACAACAAGACAACATTAGCTTTTCTTCTTGGAAACAATAGAACATGCATGATTCCATGCTACCAACACATTATAGCCAAGACCAATATACCCATCAGCCAGACCAGTACTAAGACTAAACGATCATGCAAATTGCAAAGTAGCTGGGCAGAGATGTAATACCCAAGAGTAGAGCCATAGTCGCAGCCTTCCCTTCACGCAGTTATGCTGTGTTGCACCAAATGAGAAAGCTAGGGATGGCACGGCTAGACTTGAGATTGACCGTGCCAAGCTACCATTAAATGAGAAAGGGAATGTGAAAAATAAATGTTTGAGCTCACATGTGTTGCAGCGGTATCAATTGTTTGACCGTGCGAAGCTACCGCTAAACCCCATCTCATCAATTTATGATGGTTCTATAATACCCAAACTCCAAAATTCAAATATATCTTTCAAACAAATTCAAATATTTATTTGAATCTCCTTCTCTTTTTGTACATTGTTGATGCATGTTATTTCCAATATTTTACCACCAAATCCCGACTAAAGGCAAGGTAATGACACGACGAATGGTGCAATCTACTTTCTTTTTCAGCCCGGTGAGAAGAGGGTCTACTGACCTGAACAACTTGGCCAGTCGACCTAACCAATTGGTCTCCACCGCCTTACATCAGATGACCAACTTCCTCAAAAGCACACGAGGACCGCCTAATGAAGATCATAGGGCCGATCGACCCCACCTAGGTCAGCTGACCCACTTACCTGTTCCACCGAGAGCTTCATATGTGCCAAGAAGATCATGCAGGAGAGTCGGTCCTTCACGCCATCCTCAGACCAAGCCAAAGCTGTTGGGGAATGTGCTACGCAAAACAAAAACTTACCGCGCACAATCCACCCCAAGATCACTATCGAGGTGCAGGCAACGAGATCATACCTTCGACGATCACGTCAATGCAGCGGAGAAGTTGACCGATGTCGATGAAGTCCACAGACTCCCGCAGCTAGGTTATACCTCCCAGCTGCGAGAGCGATCTCCTCGCGAATAGTTTGCCCGATCGAACGCCGAAGTATACGACGTCTCCGAGGTATCCACGCGTACCGGATCAGCGATACCGCAGTAATGTGTGGACCAGCACACAAGAACAGCGGGGATCTACGAGAAGGAGAAGCAGCAGCGCGCCGGCAGCTGTACTAGATCCAATCTAGAAGAGAGAGAAAAAGAAGGCTGTGGCCAATCTAAAGATGGCCGGCCTAGGGTTTAGGGCTGCTTCTGGGGCTGCCTAGATGCTCTTTGAGGTGCCCTGCCCCTCTATTTATAGGGTTGGGGGCAGCTCTCCCTAGGCAGGTGGAGTCCTACTCCAGCAGGGACATCCTGTTGGAGTTGGAATCCAACTCCACTAGAACCTTCTAGAACTTCTAGAACCTTCTAGAATTTCTAGAACCTTCCAATACTTTCCGGAACACTTCCGGACATCACCGGAACCATCCGGGACCTCCCGGAACACTTTCGAGATCATCCGAAACACTTTCGGAACCCTTCTCTCTCATTCTCCATAAATCGTAGCATTCCTAAATGTCGCTAAAACATTAAGCGTGTGACCCTATAGGTTCGAGTATATGTGGACATGTCCGGGACACCTTCCGGTCAATAATCGTCAGCGGGATCTGGACACCCATAACGACTCCCACATATCATCGAAGATCTTTATCGAGCGAACCTTGTATTGTCGCATACAATTCCTTTTGCCTCACGATACGTTACACAACCCGAGGCGAGACTTTGACGGTATCCCTGTGATCAACTCCTTGATCACCATACCTAGTTATCCTCGTTACCGGTTTGTACTCTTTTCTCGTTTCCGTATTCCGGTATCCCCGTGACTAACCTTTTAGTCACAATACCTGGCCGGGCGATGCTGGACACCGTAATACCGAGTGGGCCCAGAGTGTATCTCTCCATCGCCGGATGGGCAAATCCCAGTCTTGATATATCTAGAACCACGATATACTTTCTGGTGTACCTGGAAGTCACCTTTATAATTACCCAGTTACGGAGTAACGTTTGATGACCCCAAAGCAACCATCCGGTATCCGGGTCTATGATATTCTCATGGTCTAAGGACGCAAGTAAACGTTAACACATCATGAGAAGATACTGACAACATATTGACGAAGTGATCTCGCAGTGTCTCATAAGGGGGTCTATCCAACACCATTGTTACCCTAACAATGTGTTCCCATTATTGCCGGCATCCTTGTTACATTAACAATGCCCATGATCAGGAAAACAAGATCATCAACAATACATGAGCTAGTCCAGAGGCCTGACTAGGGATCTGAATGGTGTTTATTATTCCACACATGCAATTAGGTTTTCCTCTGAATCTCATATTCAAGAACCAATGCAATTCTAGCATAGAACATAAACTTAATCATGAACATGAAAATAGAATAATAACAACTTTATTATTGCCTCTAGGGCATATTTCCAACAGTCTCCCACTTGTACTAGAGTCAATAATCTAGCCAATGCTTAAGCTCCTAACACCTATGGCATTCCGGTGTTGCTCATGCTTTGCTTGTGGTAGAGGCTCCGTGTGTATTTTGCATATCTTTACGTCTCCACGCTCCACCAATTCACGAATGATGTGGAATCGGCGTTGTATATGTTTGGACTTCTGGTGGGACCTTGGCTCCTTGGCCTGAGCTATGGCGCCACTATTGTCACAATAGAGCACCATAGGATCCAGCGCGCTCGGAACCACACCAAGCTCGATGACGAACTTCTTAATCCAAACGCCCTCCTTTGCCGCTTCTGAAGCGGCGATATACTCAGCCTCCGTTGTAGAATCCGCCACAGTGTCCTGCTTGGAACTCTTCCAGCTCACTGCGCCACCGTTCAATGTATACACTAAGCCTGATTGAGATCAAAAATCGTCCGGATCTGTGACAAAGCTGGCGTCGGTGTAACCCTTTACAACGAGCTCTTCGTCACCACCGTATACGAGAAACATATCCTTAGTCCTCTTCAGGTACTTTAGGATATTCTTCACTGCTGTCCAATGATCATGACCTGGATCACTCTGGTATCTGCTCGTAACACTTAGAGCATAGGACACATCTGGTCGTGTACATATCATGGCGTACATGATTGACCCAATCGCGGATGCGTATGGAATCTTACTCATGCGTTCTCGCTCATCAGTTTTCGAACGACACTGATTCTTGCTCAAACTTTTCCCATGCGACATCGGCAAGAACCCCTTCTTGGCGTTTTCCATACTGAACCTCTTCAGTACTTTATCTATATATGTACTCTGGCTTAGCCCTATTAGGTGCTTTGATCTATCTCTATAGATCTTTATACCTAATATGTATGCTGTCTCGCCTAAGTCTTTCATTGAAAAACTATTTTTCAACGAAGTCTTAATATTGTCAAGAAAAGATACATCATTCCCAATCAACAATATGTCATCCACATAGAGTATTAGAAATGCTATTGCACTCCCACTTACTTTCTTGTAAACACAAGCCTCTTCGCAGTTCCTGATGAAGCCAAACCCTTTGACCACTTCATCAAAGCGAAGATTCTAACTCCGTGATGCTTGCTTCAGTCCATAGATGGATCTCTGAAGTTTGCATACCTTTCCAGCATCCTTTGGATTGACAAAACCCTCGGGCTGTATCATATACACGTCCTCGGTTAGCTTCCCATTCAGGAACGCTGTTTTGACATCCATTTGCCATATCTCGTAATCGAAATATGCAGCAATCGCTAGAAGAATCCGAACAGACTTAAGCATCGCTACGGGAGAGAATGTCTCGTCGTAGTCAACTCCTTGAACTTGTCGGAAACCCTTTGCGATAAGTCGAGCTTTATAGATGTATACATTCCCATCCGCGTCTGTTTTCTTTTTATAGATCCATTTATATTCGATAGGCCTCACGCCTTCAGGAGGGTCCACCAAGTTCTAAACTTGGTTCTCGTACATGGATTCTATCTCGGATTTCATGGCATCTAGCCATTTAACGGAGTCAGGGCCCATCATTGCTTCTGTATAGGTCGCAGGCTCATCGTTGTCTAACAACAATACCTCGTCCGAAAACCACTGTGGTTTCGTGCGAATCCTACCAGACCTTCGTGGTTCAGCTGCTGGCTCGACCGAAGTCTCTACATCACATGTAGGGGCTTCCGTATCAGTCATTGTGGGAAACTCCGGAACCACTTCCAGCGTTGCATCACTTTGACCTAATGACGAAGATTCACCAATCTCGTCGAGTTGCACTATCCTCCCACTCACCCCTTTAGCAAGAAACTCTTTCTCGAGAAACACACCGTTCTTTGCGACAAACACTTTGCCTTCGGTGCGGTGATAGAAGGAATACCCAACAGTTCCTTTGGGATAACCAACAAAGAAGCATTTATCCGATTTGGGATCGAGCTTATTTGGTTGTAAACGCTTTACATATGCATCGCATCCCCAAATTTTAAGAAAAGACAAGTTGGGTTTCTTCCCATGCCATATCTCATATGGTGTCGTTTCAACGGATTTAGATGGTGCTCTATTTAGTGTAAAAGCGGCAGTCTCTAAAGCATAACCCCAAAAAGACAATGGCAGTTCAGTTAATGACATCATCGATCTTACCATGTCCAACAAGGTTCGATTACGTCTCTCAGACACTCCATTCCTCTGTGGCGTTCCGGGAGGCGTAAGCTGTGGAACAATTCCGCAACTCTTCAGATGTTCGCTAAACTCGTAACTCAAATACTCCCCTCCACGATCTGATCGCAGAAACTTGATTTTCTTGTTACGATGATTTTCTACTTCATGCTGAAATTATTTGAACTTTTCAAAGGTTTTAGACTTATGTCTCATCAAATAGATATACCCATATCTACTCAAATCATCCGTGAAGGTAATGAAGTAGAGAATCCACCGCATGCAGCTATACTCATTGGACCACATACATCCGTATGTATGATCTCCAATAAGTCAGTCGCCCGTTCTACGTGGCCTGTGAACGGCGTTTTAGTCATTTTACCCATTAGACAAGGCTCGCAAGTGTCATTGATTCATAATCAAATGACTCCAAAAGTCCATCACAATGGAGTTTCTTCATGCGCTTCTTTCCAATATGACCCAAACGGCAGTGCCACAAATAAGTGGAATTCAAATCGTTTATCTTGCGACGTTTAGCGTCAGTGTTATGGATGTGTGTATTACCATCAAGATTCATATAAATAACCCATTCACAACGGGAGCATGGCCATAAAACATATTATCCATATAAATCGAACAACCATTGTTCTCAGACTTAAACGAATAACCGTCTTGCAACAAACATGATCCAGAAATAATGTTTTTGCTCAAGGCCGGAACATAGTAACAATTACTAAGCTCTAATATAAATCCTGAAGATAAATGTAGAGGTAGGACACCGACGGCGAGCACAGCAACTTTTACTCCGTTCCCGACGCGCATCGTCACCTCATCCTTTGCTAGTCGCTTAGGCCTCTGTAGTTCCTGCATCGAGTTGCAAATATGAGCAACCGATCCGGTATCCAATACCCAAGAATTACATTGCGGACCAGCAAGGAATACATCAATAACATGTATGACACTCATACCTGAGCTGGACTTTCCAGACTTCTTCTTTTCTGCCAGATATTTCTTGCAGTTCCTCTTCCAGTGTCCCTTCTCTTTACAGAAGAAGCACTCAACATCAGAAGTGGCGCCAGTCTTGGACTTCTTAGGCGTGTCAGTCATACTAGCACCCTTGGATTTGCCCTTTTTCTTAGACTTGCCCTTCTTCTTGAAGTTGGTTGTTTTATTCACCATCATCACATGATTGGCGTCCTTCTGGATTTCACTCTCAGCAGTTTTAAGCATAGTGAACAATTCACCCATATTCTTTTCCATCCCATTCATGTTGTAGTTCATGATGAAGCTACTATAGCTCGGAGGGAGGGAAGCAAGAACAAGATCAGTGCCCAACTCTTGGGAGATTGGAAAACCTAGCGCATCCAACCTTTGCGCGTACCCAGACAATCTGAGTACGTGCTGACTCACTGAGCTGCCCTCAGCCATCTTGCATTCAAACAAGGCTTTGGATATCTATATCTTTCAGTCCTTGCTTGCTTCTAAAACAAAGCTTTCAGCTCCTGGATTAACTCATAAGCAGCCCAATTCTCAAAACGCTTTTGAAGATCAGGTTCCATGGAGGCAAGCATGATACACTGTACTGCAATGGAATCATCGCTCTTAGATTGATAGATACGAGTCTCATCATCCGTAGCGTTAGCGGGGAGTTCACCGAGAGTTTGCGATAGGACATAGTCCTTCTTGGCACTCTTGAGGACAATCCTCACATTACGGTACCAGTCCGTAAAGTTGTTCCCAGATGAATTCAGTTTTTCTTTCTCAAACAACGCGCATAGTGGAAAGGTGGTTACGGGTGCCATAGATCTACAACTTAAAAACAAATACACTTTAGACATTGTTCATGATTAAAGCAACTCAAATTAACACTTAATTAGAGTAAGCTCCCACTAAAACCAATATCCCTCATAATTGATTATTAGTGATTCAAGATCCACGACTCACTTACTCCACCATTGATGTGACATCACTGATGACGGAATAACGAGACCGGTAGGTCAATATGCCAATCATATCCCATATGACTCTTGTTCATCTTTCGATGGGTGTGTTCCAAGCCCAAGACGATCTTGCAAAGCTCGTCAAGACAACCGAGTGCTCTGCTGCGCGAACGGTTCGCGCCCGCCTCATATATGTCAAACCTATCGTACCCATGTGACATGGCGCACCTCAGAATGGCAAATACTCCAGACGGTGCTACACTTGGAAGAACACTAACTACTTTGATATTTGTGTGAGGGATCACCCTATTTAACAACGTCTACCACGCATCAAACAAGGTGCATAAAAGGGATTAACATCACATGCAATTAAATTATTGTGATATGGTATAGCCCCTTTTGTTGAAGAAGACTTCTTCAACATCTTTTGGCGGAGAACTCCTTCTTCGTGTACGATGTAGCGTCGAGGTCCATCGATGTAAGATTGTCACCACCATGTCCTTGCAATTACAACTATTTGCTATCACATAGCTAATAAAATAAATGCATTACATGGCTTTCTAGTTGACGCGTAGGTCAATACAATAAATAATGACAATCGTATGGCTCCTGCCGATTGCCGTACTCATGACACGCAGGTCATGACAAAATTAAAATTACAAACACTTTGCATCTCATACAATCATATTGCATCACATAGGCTATACCACATCACATGCATACCCTGCAAAAACAAGTTAGACGCCTCTAACGTTTATGCTACAATACGTGGCTTTATGGCTACGTTGCAAACCGTTTGCTACCTACGTTACCATAAGCATGATTGCTCTTGCAGTTATTTAACTGTCGGGGTGTCTGGAATTGGAGACTCGGAAATCTCGAACCCCATACTAAACTTCGTCATACGCATGACCCCCGTGTAGATCACATCTACAAGCCCGCTCATTGCAAATTTATCTTTCTCAACTAAAGTGAAATCAAAGTCATCCTTAGCACGTCTCGATCCAAAAATCGTAAGGTTCGCCGGACCTCTGAGAATTCCACGATGCCGCCGAGATCAAAATTTTGCAATGAGAGGGAAACAACAAGAAAATCCGGTGGTAGATCTCATCTAACACCCCGCACATCATATGTGCAATGCCGCATATCACATATGCTCTAGTCGTACCTACAACTACGCATAGTACCGCTCTGATACCACTGTTGGGGAACGTGCTACGCAAAACAAAAATTTACCGCGCACAATCCACCCCAAGATCACTATCGAGGTGCAGGCAACGAGATCATACCTTTGACGATCACGTCAATGCAGCGGAGAAGTTGACCGATGTCGATGAAGTCCGCAGACTCCCGCAGCTAGGTTATACCTTCCAGCCGCGAGAGCGATCTCCTCGCGAATAGTTCGCCCGATCGAACGCCGAAGTATACGACGTCTCCGAGGTATCCACGCGTACCGGATCAGCGATACCGCAGTAATGTGTGGACCAGCACACAAGAACAGCGGGGATCTACGAGAAGGAGAAGCAGCAGCGCGCCGGCAGCTGTACTAGATCCAATCTAGAAGAGAGAGAAAAAGAAGGCTGTGGCCAATCTAAAGATGGCCGGCCTAGGGCTTAGGGCTGCTTCTGGGGCTGCCTGGATGCTCTTTGAGGTGCCCTGCCCCTCTATTTATAGGGGTTAGGGCAGCTCTCCCTAGGCAGGTGGAGTCCTACTCCAGCAGGGACACCCTGTTGGAGTTGGAATCCAACTCCACTAGAACCTTCTAGAACTTCTAGAACCTTCCAGAACCTTCTAGAATTTCTAAAACCTTCTAGAACCTTCTAGAACCTTCCAGAACCTTCTAGAACCTTCCAATACTTTTCGGAACACTTCCGGACATCACCGGAACCATCCGGGACCTCCCGGAACACTTTCGAGATCATCCGAAACACTTTCGGAACCCTTCTCTCTCGTTCTCCATAAATCGTAGCATTCCTAAATGTCGCTAAAAACATAAGCGTGTGACCCTATAGGTTCGAGTATATGTGGACATGTCCGGGACACCTTCCGGTCAATAATTGTCAGCGGGATCTGGACACCCATAACGACTCCCACATATCATCAAAGATCTTTATCGAGCGAACCTTGTATTGTCGCATACAATTCCTTTTGCCTCATGATACGTTACACAACCCGAGGCGAGACTTTGACGGTATCCCTGTGATCAACTCCTTGATCACCATACCTAGTTATCCTCGTTACCGGTTTGTACTCTTTCTCGTTTCCGTATTCCGGTATCCCCGTGACTAACCTTTTAGTCACAATACCTGGCCGGGCGATGCTGGACACCGTAATACCGAGTGGGCCCAGAGTGTATCTCTCCATCGCCGGATGGGCAAATCCTAGTCTTGACATATCTAGAACCACGATATACTTTCTGGTGTACCTGGAAGTCACCTGTTATAATTACCCAGTTACGGAGTAACGTTTGATGACCCCAAGCAACCATCCGGTATCCGGGTCTATGATATTCTCATGGTCTAAGGACGCAAGTAAACGTTAACACATCATGAGAA
This sequence comes from Stipa capillata, assembly GCA_019208055.1. Lineage (NCBI taxonomy): Eukaryota > Viridiplantae > Streptophyta > Magnoliopsida > Poales > Poaceae > Stipa > Stipa capillata. The sequence continues at coordinate 14,392 of JAGXJF010000322.1, read as the reverse complement.
GATACTGACAACATATTGACGAAGTGATCTCGCAGTATCTCATAAGGGGGTCTATCCAACACCATTGTTACCCTAACAATGTGCTTCCCATTATTGCCGGCATCCTTGTTACATTAACAATGCCCATGATCAGGAAAACAAGATCATCAACAATACATGAGCTAGTCCAGAGGCCTGACTAGGGATCTGAATGGTGTTTATTATTCCACACATGCAATTAGGTTTTCCTCTGAATCTCATATTCAAGAACCAATGCAATTCTAGCATAGAACATAAACTTAATCATGAACATAAAAATAGAATAATAACAACTTTATTATTGCCTCTAGGGCAATAATAACAACACCAATTACCACTTCTCCTCTTCTAGGTGCCACCTCACTTGTAGCTCTAGTAGAGTAGTGTAGGCAACACCGGAGTCGCAATGTAGTTAGGAGGAAGAGTCGGCCTATGAGCCAAAGTTCCAAGGAAATCTTCTTCAGTAGTTCAGTGTCTGGTCCACATATATTCTCCCTAGCTTTGCATGACTACTTTCAACATAATTATAGTGATCCTTTTAAGTATTATTATTTGTGAAGTTATTATTCCATATTCATTTCTCTCTTATTGAAATATAGTTGATTAGCTAGGAATTGTTGATAGGATAAGCTACATCCTTCCGGTAGGTGTATGACCCGTGCTGAGGGTGCACAGTTCTAGTAGTTTTGCTTGCCCGAAACCTCCGAGTGGGGTTTATCCAGAACTTCTGAGCTAATTTTTGTTTGGAACATCCAAGCAGGGACATAAGGTTGGTTTTTCGTTCGAAACCTTCGAGTTTCATTTGTCCGGACCCTTCGGGTCAAGGATATTCTAGAGGTTTTGAACTATCTAGTGTGTCCAAGTGGCACACTCTGAGAAGTGCTTTTCATTGATATAGTCATTGGTTTTTGAATCCTGGAGCCTTTGATCGAGGTTGTGTAGCTTTGAGTGAGGTGTATTTTATGTCTAACGGCTTGTTTTCTGAGGATATTTCTATATATAACTCTACCTCTCCTAGATAGAGTTGTTGCTTGTGTCCCAAATTATGTGATACACTTAACTCTCTTCTCTCTTGCCTTCTTGTGAGTTTCCTTGAGAAGGAGAACATTTGGGAATTTGGATTAATTTTCATTAAGCATTTAAGCAAGATCACCTACAATTCGATGATCAAACTCTCGTTACTCTTGGAGGTTGGCTCCTTCTAGACGGCTAGGCATTGCTCGTGAGTCTTCAAGTCTTTGAATAAACCAAAAAGTTTGTGAAGGTTGGAACTCATCTACCACAAGGTGAAATGCTACTGAGAAGTGAAAGGGGCTTCACATTGGCAAGCCTCTTGAGAAAAGATCATGTTTTAGTGCTGGTTTCGGTCTTTGGATCAAGCTTCCTCAACAGAGACGTAGCACCTCGCCAAGGTTCTAAACTTCGACAACAAACCAAAGTGTCTCCTCGTATGTTTGTTCTCAAGCTCACTTTCTAGTCATTATTGTAGTCTCTTATATCTTGTTCTCTAGGTTGCTAGAATTTCTTTTCCTCATATGTGTTTGATACTAGCATCATAGGAGTAAATTTTTAAATTGCCTATACACCTCCTCTAGGTGACATCCTTGATCCTTCAATTGGTATCAAAGCCTCGTGCTCTTATTATTTAGGTTTAACCACCTAGAGAGCGAGGATGTCTTCTACCGAGAGTTTCCATCTTGGTAGAGGTCATTACTTTGATGGTCAAATTATGCTAGTTGGAAGCACAAAATGGAGATGCATCTAATGGCCATTATCCCAAGCATATGGTGTGTTGTTCTCCATTATCCCAAGCATATGGTGTGTTGCATCTAATGGATGAGCTCACTGACAGCGACTACAAAAACATACACCTCAATGCCCAAGCAAGCAGTGCCATATTCAATGCATTGAGCCTGGATGAGTTCAACCATGTGAGCATGCTTTAAGATGCCCAAAAGATTTGGAACACTCTTGAGGACATTCATAACATAACTTCATATATCAAGGAGTCCAAGCTTGACATCTTGAAAATCAAGCTCGATAGCTTTACGATGTTAGAGAATGAGGGTGTGAATCACATGTTTACACATCTCAATCCAATTGTGAATGAGCTCAAGAGTCTCGGATGCCCCGAGATCAATGACCACTTCATGGTGAAGAAGAAGCTTTGTGCCCTCACACCCAATTACGAGTACTTGATGATGCTTCTTCATGAGAGGGACAACTTCAATAGGTTGACTCCCACCGAGGTGTTTGGAAGGATCATCACCTATGATATGTTAATCCAAGACAAGGAAGAGCTTGTGGCCCCTAACTCAAGCCTCAAGAAGACATCACGTTGAAGGTCAAGCACGTCGTTGAAAATGACTCAAGCAACGATGAAGAAGAGGAGGAACTTAATGATGACGAAATTTCCCTCTTGTGAGAAGACTCTCCGAAAATGTTCAAGAAGGGTAGCGTCGAGAAGTTCCTTGGTAAAGGGAAGAACCACAAGTTCTCCAAGGACACAAAGAAGAGGCTCACCAAGAGAGCACGCTTTAACTGCAGGAAGTAGGGACACTTCATCGCCAATTGTCCGAATAAGAAGGACAAAATAAGGAAAATGAGAAGGGTACAAGAAGAAGTATCATGGGAATGCCAAGGACATGAAAAAGAATCATCACAAGGCTCAAGCCCGCATCAACCAAGTATGGGATTCTGATGACACAAGCTCCGACTCCAACTTCGATAATGAAGATGATGGATATTGCCGGTCTCGCCATGGCAAGTCCAAGATTTGCCAAGTCAGTCTTCGACCATTGAAGTGATCATGATGAGACACCATGTTGTCTCATGGCAAACAGATCAAAGGTAGCCTCAATCACCAAGTCTTCCACATTTGATGATAGTGATGATGACTTTCTTGATGATCTTGATGATTTGAGTATGCCTAGTTATGATATGCTTGTTGACTCTTTTGAGAAGCAAGATACATTGCTTGTGAAGGAGAAAGAGAAGAATGAAGTCTTGACTCTAAAATACAAAGAACTCAAATTTTCGCATTGCAGACTTGAAAGTTTCTCATGAGGAGCTTAAGAGTGCTCACGAAAATCTTAGTCTTGAGCACATCAAGAAGAAGCAAGATTAGAAGACTCTTAAGATATCTCATGATATTCTCTAGGGAAAGCATATATCTATCCTTGATAAGCAATCAACCTCATTTCAAGTGGCTGTAGAGTCACTATGTGCTAAATGTGCATTTATGTCTAATGACTCACCCGCTTTGAGCTCTAATGATGTTGCTAGTTCACCTAACTCTATTTCTGGTGAAGCAACATCATTGAGTGAGAATGCTAGGTTGAAGGCTCAACTAAAGCATACATTACTCAAGTGCTACAAGGATAGTAAGGCGCTAAAGGAGCTATTGAGCTACCTAAAGGATAGCTTCAACCATAAAGGATTATGCTTCATCCCCAAGTTCAATGACAATGAGAAGACATGGACTCCCCATCAATACCCCGAGACCAAGTTCGTGCAAACTAAGGAGAAAAAAGTGGAAGCTTCCATGTTTGAGGTTATGAGGCTAAAAAGGGTCACTCTAACTTTCTTGGACACTTTGATGCTTGTTTTGTGCTTAGGAAAGGCAGGAATTGTAAGGTCCAAGCCAAGTATGTTGGTTCTAGAAATGGTGATCATGTTAGGAAGAGTGCTATTTGAGCAAGTAATCACCTCCAAGTTGAAGATCAAACTCTTGTTACTCTTGGAGATTGACACCTCCTAGACGATTAGGCATTGCTTGTGAGTTTTCAAGACTTTGAAGAAACCAAAAAATTTGCGATGGTTGGAGCTCGCTTACCGCAAGGTAATGAGCTACCAATAAGTGAAGAGGCTTTGCATGGACAAACCTTTTGAGGAAAATAGCACATTTCGGTGCCGGCTTCGATTTTTGGACCAAGCTTCCTCAACGGATATGTAGGACCTCGCCAAGGGTCTAAACTGCAACAACAAACCAAAGTGCCTCCTCATGTGTTTTGTTCTCAAGCTCACTTTTTAATCATTTGTTGTAGTCGCTTATATCTTGTTCTCTAGGTTGCTAGAATTTCTTTCCCTCATATCTTAGGAGTAAGTTTTTTAAATTGTCTATTCACACCCTGCCCCCCTAGGCGATATTCTTGATCCTTTAATATTACTCACCCTTTTCATCATACATCGATGCCACATCTGAGGCTTAGAGTCGAGACGTGAGGAAAGTGGTGAACTATATTATCCATTTTTCTCATCAGTTTAAGCTTTTTGACCAATTGATTAGTATATGCAATTTAATAGCGATGTTAATTTGTGTGTCACTAAATATACATTTGAAATCTTAGAATAGCTTGAGGTCAAAATACATCTTAACTTAAAAACTAGATCCCATTTGGATATATTTCGATGAGTTAGTAGTTATCAAGCTGTCCTATGCTGGTTAACAGATTATTAGTAAATGATTATCAGGTACTAGATATGTTATCAGACATTTGTAAGCCCAGTAAGAGAGTGGTGAAGCGTTATCAGGTAGTAATTGATATGAGACTATTGACGCACTAAATTATGTAAGCCTGGTGATGGAGTGGTAAACCCGTTAGGAAAATAGTGGTATCGAGAAATAAGGTTTTCTCATCATTTATATAAGATTGGAGGGAAATAATGAGTCTATTTGAATGCCTTTTTCTTTGTGTGGACTGTTATAATTCTAGTGGTGTCTTTTGGCCCTACCCCAGCTAATCTAAGGAGTAGGGTTAAGTGTAGAATGGCAAAGACATCCGAAAACAGTGGTCAATATCCTAGAATCGAGATTCAACTACCTAGCTTATTACTAACAACATGATAACTCATTTATTATTGCCTGATAACTAATAAGAGAAAAAGTTGTCAGAATATATTAATATGGGATCTAATTTTGATGTCTCTTTATAACGAACATAATAGTAAAAATGAATTGTTAAACGAATTATCGATTCAAGAGATAAATCATTTTTAAATTTTAGACTTGGTACTTCAAGACGCTGATGTCAGCGATGAGCTGTCTCAAGCTGATCACACGGTGAAAGGTAAGCTACAATCCACATTCACCAATCTCACATCACATTCACTAATCTCACATGTAAAATACGCCACACTATAAGACAACTCTAGGCACGTGTGTAAATTAGATTTTCTGATTAATGTTGATTTCTCTGGGTACTAACCATGACACTCCCTTTTTATTTATGAGTACCAATTGGACTTGCATAAATAGAATCCAATATCTTCCCATTAGGGTCTTTTCAATTCAGTATTAACTTTGCCACAACTAAATATAAGCAATACGTGCCTCGTTATAAAAATATGGCTAAAAAAATTGCACCCCCAAGTATCATAAAAGCTAACAAAATGTTAGATATATGACATATAGGCTATATGTATAATAAAATGTTTGTGGTCACAAACCAAATGAAAGCCTGAAAAACCATGCCACATAAGATTAGATGTGGCAAATATAGTTAGAAATAAACAAATCCTTGGCAAAATATAGTTAGGAACCAAACAAGCTCTTACTTCAACAACTTTTTTACAACTCTAATATCCATCTGTAGGTATTAAATCTAGACTGTTATAATTTAAACCCATTACAACTAGTGGAACAAATAATCTTAGCAAATGGACGAACAAACTTTAAAGGCTTTTTTCTCCTAGTATTTTAATAATATAATAGATAAATACAGGAGAAACAAACAGAACACACTTGACCTTTTATACTAGAGATACAACTCTAATAGAGGTGTTAAATTTATACCATCAAAATCTAAACCTACTACAACTAAATAATTTAACACGTAGACGAATTTGATGGCTTTTTTCTCTTATCGTTTTATAATATAGTAGATAGATGCACGAAAGGAAACATAACACATTGACCTTTTATACGAGCGACTGTGCATATTATTACAATAGTCACAATTAATTGTGGCCAAGCACGGCTTTAGTTTTAAAGAGCTACACCATAGCAGACAAAGCCACATCATAGCAGACGGTCACAGTAGTGGACTACGGCTGTGTTTATTAGGGCTACAGCTTTTCAATAAGCAGCTGGAGCTGGTCCGTTCTGAGAAGCAGCCGGTGGAGAGGCAATTGAGCCGTTCGGCAAGGATGCTTTTTGGATATGTTTGGTAGCTGGAGCTGTTGGCTGAGAGTCTGAAATGTCTGGAATACTCCTGGTTACTGAAAATATTGTATAAATGCTGAGTAAACATGATTTAATACTTTATGATGTGATTTCCACACAAATAACATATTTATGAGCTAATTAAGCATTGCAATACATGACATATCTACTAGAAGGCATAGTGGCATATATGCTGTTACTTCTAGATACATGTGTGCTGCGATTTAGTTTCTACGGCAACTAGGGCATTTGGGATTATTGTTGCTAAAGTTTGCATGCATATATCTATTTATATTTATATTTCTAGCAATGAGGCTCAACGTGAAATTCTTACAAAATTTATATGAAATTCTTGCGTTCCAAACAAACTCAGTTCATCGATCTAACATTCAACCAACAAGAAAGAATCATGCAGTTTCTATTTACCAAAAAATCAACACAACACTACAATACTGAACATCTACACTCCTAGAACATCAACACAACACAACTATAGAACATGGTGGAGGTGACGACCGGCGGCGGCTTTGGCCGGAGGACCGGCGGGTGCTCGGGGACGAGGGAGGGAGAGGCGACCGCGGCCGGGCAGAGGATGGGCCGCGGATGGCTGCTGGCGGTGGCGGCTTCGCTTGGAGAGGCCAGCGGCGGCCGCCGGGCGGAGGTTGAGGAGGCGAGGGAGCTTCGGCGGCTCAGGGGAGAGGGAGATCTGATGGCTCCGGAGAGGGAGCTCCGGCCGTCGACTCGAGAGGCGAGGTTGGTGGGCAGAGGCGGGCGGAGGCAAGATCCGGTCGAGCAGATCTCGGGGGGCGGCGCTGCCGGGATCCGCTCGGGTGGAGCTCCGGGGGTGGCTCGTGGGCCAGGGAGGCGGCGGAGGGAGGGCTGGGGGAGGGTGGCGAGCGCGGGCTGGGGGAGGTGACCGACGGCTCAGGGGGTCGGTGGGCGCGGGCTGCTCGGGGGCAAGGCCGTTGGCTGCTCGAGCGCAAGACCGGCGGTGGCTCATGGGCCGGGGAGGTGGCAAAGAGAGGGCTAGGGAAGGACGGCGGAGGGAGGGCCGGGGGAGGGCCATGGGAGGACGGGCAGAGAGGAATGGGAGGACAGGCGCGATCTAGTTGGGCAAGGAAGGAGAAAAAAGTAGGAGGTTTCACGTTTTTATACTCTATGACAGTTTTTTCGTAAATAACTTCAAATACGATGACAATCTGTTAATAGGGGGTGTGGGAAGCCAGCTGGGCTGCGGGAAGCTCCTCAAATGGTGCTTTTGATTTGGTAGTGTATTTACTACAAGTACTTTTGAGAAGCACTTTTTAATTTGTTGATATTTGTTTGAGTTTATGCTTTTAGAGTCTAGAAGTCCTTTTAAGGACAAACTGAAATCCAAACAAAAACACCCTACGTACAGGGCAACCGGCCAGTCATAGCCACCTGCTTTCACTGGGCCTTGATCTCGGGTGACCGGAGCGACGTTGGCTGGGCGAACCAGCGCACCCCCGGCATGTCGAGGATCTGCTTTCCCAGCGTGTCGGTCGGTGCTGGGCCAAGCATCTTCAAGGTCAGGAGCCGGGAGTTCCACACCAGGATCTCCGGGAAGCAGACCCTGAATAGGTACACCGCCATGTACCACCGTGGCTCAAACACGTATCTCGTCCCCCGGCACACGTCCCTCACCACCACCTTCGCGAAATCGCCGACGCGCTCCCCCGGCGTTGACGAGGATCGCCACAATTGGAACCACAGTTAGCTACATCAAGATGAAATTGTATCACGGTTAATGCGTGTCATGTGCATACATACATCTCTTTTATCTTGGTCAACTTTCATCTCGCCCTCCTTGGTGAGCATCTTCCCCTTCGTGATCTCCGACTCAACCACGCCGGGGACGACCTCCGTTATGCGGACATCGCCGCCAAGCTCCATCCTGAGCGTGTCGCAGAAATTGAGTGCCGCCGCTTTGCTAGCCTGCATACACATGTCATTTTGTTTGCATTAGCAATAGCATCACATTGTAATGATATTCCTGATTTCAGATGGTGTTTATGTTAGCACCGAGAAAAAGGTATTTTAGTTCCAGACATTGTAGAACGTGTTTCTTCCTATGAATATGTAGGACGAGTTCGAGGTGTACTCCGATGATCCTGCCATGCGTTTTCTTCAGGTGGGGAATGGCATGGCGAGTTGGGTACACATGGCCCCAAAAGTTGATATCCTACGTGTAAGAAAGAGCGTTACATTTTTTTGTTGAAATACCGTGATAAAATGAGATAATTTTTCGCCTAAAGTACGGTTTGTAATTCTGTACCATCAGTGTTCTGAAGTAATTCACGTCCTCAACCTCTTCGAACTTGCACACCTGCCAAATCGACGCGTTGTTCACCAGGTGCAAACCCATCACGAAACAGTTCTTCCAATGAGCCGATTGCACAATTAACAATCTTCATCCACCAAAAATTTCCATGATAATTAACTATAAATACGATCCAGTTAATCCATTCATCAGAATAATTAGCTTCACATTGGTATCATACATGTCATTCAACTCAGACTTACATCTTCCAAAGTAGCAAATTGTGTCGTCGACGAACTTCGGGCACTCGTCGGGACTGGAGACGCCGGCTGGGACGACGAGGACGCTCGGCGAGCCGAGCACCAACGCGTGTCGCCAACAGCCCGGAGGTTGGCCTCCCTCCTTGCCACTAGAGCCAGGTAGGCTCCTCTCTTGGCATACTCATAAGCCAGGTGCTATACACAAGGTAATAATTATGCGCAAATAAAACTAACTAAAATCAACCGCATCGAAGTTAAATTGAATTTCTGAAATAAACAACACTCCGCGGTGATCGGGATTCTTGGAGGGATGTGTACGGTGCACCTCGCCTATGCCGGAGGAGGCGCCGGTGATGAGGACGACCTTGCCGGCGACGTCCTCGGGGAAGACGGAGCAGAGGAAGGAGGCGGTGAGCTTGTACACGTAGTAAGCCGGAAGGAAGAGCACGAGCAGCGCAGTGAGCGCCACCTGCAACGCCGCTCCGGCGAGCTTGCAAATCAGCATCGTCGTCGGCGCCCTTGCTGGCATCGCTGCGGCGTGCCTGTACCGCGCACTACAGCATTGTATATATGCTGCATGAGTCCGGCGTTTGCGTTGGAGGGGCCACGTGAGGAGAGCAGAGAACGCGCGGGTTGCCACCTCAGCACGTACGTGCCAGCACAGCGGCCACATGCCGAACAAAGTATTTGCTCCGAGAGTCCGAGGAGGGCTTTTTTGTGAAGACAGTCCTCAGGTCAGGACTACTCTTATAGCCGTCAGATCAAGTATTTTAGCAGTGCTGTAGCGCGATCAGATCTCTACATAAACAGTCCTCGCGTGGGGATCGCAGAAAATGAAACTTGAGCATTCTTCGCTTTGATCTCACACACCGATGTTGGCGTCTAAGCTTACGTAGCTGGCTAGCGTCAGAAAATGACGATTTCGTGGCGAACATGTAAGGTTGTCTGTGCTTACATGGGTTAGACAGAAATTGAGAGATTGAGATGCAACACACACGCTGTGTTGATCATAATGTGGTATACACATAGACATGTACACTATACACCATGGTGCATATGACAGAAGAGAAGGCCCGTTCGAACGTGGATCGAGTCGGTAGAGCACACGTGCCGCATGTACAAACAGTATGTACTGTTTGAGAAGATAAAATAACTGCTACAATACATTAAAGAATGGTTATAAATTAGGACGTGACTACGTGACATCCGTGCGTCTTATATCCTTATGATGCTGCAGTTTGGACCGCTTTCTTCGTGGCTCACTCCGAGTGCAAGTCGTCGTTTTGCTGGGTCCATGTTAATCTCCATATGCGACAGCCTACACCGAATAATGCCTTGTTTAATTACACCTCTACTGTCCTATTGAATTGAGTAGATTGATGTTGTGAGGAATAGCTGCACGATATATCTTATTTTAGAGATACAAACATTTTAAAAAATTTATCTCTTAAACCATTAGTCCAACTAACAATTCGCTTTTACCATTGGGTTAGTCGTGATGAGACCTTAAAATTTAGATCCCATGTTGATATGTTTTGACGATATTTTTTTCGGCACAGTAATTATTGTGTTATAATAAATGAGTTATCATATTGACAGCGATAAGTTACCAGGCTATTGAACATCTCTCCAACACCTTTAAAATTTCGATTACATCCTCTAGTACCAATTACTAATTGATAAAGTCCACATTTTCCTCTTGAAACTTACATATCGTGCAACAATACCCTGATTAGTTTAGCTATTACATTGTAACCATTCACTAATACCCTCTTAAGTGTTCACCTTTAACTTGGTAGCCAACACACTCTAACCTGGTAACCAGTAACGATAAAAAAGTTTCATCGAAACATATCAAAGTGGGATCTAGGTTTGAAGTCCTCGTCGAGACGAGCCCAACCGTGAAAACGGATCACGAATCAGATTAGTGGTTTGAGCTATAAAATATTTTGAATTTCTAGATTTCTAGAGAATCTTGATGACATCAGCTGTTTTGTCTGCTTGTTATTTAAATATGAAAATGTATGCAACATTGCGCATGAGGTGCGTCTGGCTTCCACTTGAATGTAGCACTACGCCGTCCTCACATTGCCAGAGCACTGCCGCAACCTTTTGATCTCACGACCGACGGCTGTCAGCGCACTGCTATGTAAGACAACGTGAAGACGACGTGGCACACATCTACCGTATAGATTTCCCGTATAAATTATTAGCACTTTGATTAAAATGCTACTTAATGTCTTAATCCCCCTTCTCTTTTAGGGCTTCCTGTTAGAACGTGCAGACACGTGATATATTACTTCCTTCATTCAGATATAAAACAAGCATCCTGTTTGAAATCAGAGGGCACCCATTGGATTGTGGCACAGAGTAGTTCTCGAAAAACCACGTTACATGAGTAGCGTTGAGACGAAGAATATGCTTTTTCAGGTAGATGAAATGATTTTTAGATCTAGAGGTATGAAAGGAGGGTGAGAGAGAGATTTTCAACATCTTCCTCCTTTCTTCTTCTCCTCCAACCCTCGTCCCTTCTCCTCACCCTTCCCACCCCCTCCCCCTCCACATCTCCCCTCCACTATGTTGAAATAGATTACGCACCTTTCTCCCTCAGCTTGAGCATCTGGGTGAACTGGTTGTTGCATGCAATAGGAAAAAATATCAAAGTGAAGAGGTTTCGAGTTCAAGACCTAGCCAATATAGTGTTAATAGAACTATTTGCGGCCTACATCAATCTCACGTCTAAGGCCTACATGAGCCTAGACGTTATGTGTTAAAATATATTGCCCACATTTCTCCCTCAGCTTAATAGAAATATTTGCGGCCTACATCAATCTCACGTCTAAGGCCTGCATCAGCCTAGACGTGATGTGTTAAAATATATTGCCCACCTTTCTCCCTCAACTTGACCTTTCAGGTGAAATCTGATTGATGCATGCAATTCAATACACTGTGCACCAAGATTGGAGAAGAAGTGGAGAAGAGGAAGGCAAGGAAGAAAGAAGAAATTTTCTTGCTTGGATTTGGTCTTTGGGTGGTGTTCTTGCTTCAAGATGAGTTTTAGTCACTTTCTGGATGTGAATGATGATTACTGGCTGTTTTGGTGGGATTAGTGCCCTAGGTTAAGGTTTGGTGATGATTTTAGTAAAATCTGTATGTCTGCTTATGTGCAGAAACTTGTGGCTTAATTTCGAAAATGTAAGTGTTGGAATTCACGATAATTACCAAATATGAAATGTGGGTTTTGTTCTCCAGTTTCCGAATTGTACTCATTTGCTCCAATCCAACTGACGAATCAATTTTAGTGTCTTCTGTACGGAACCCTGAAATAGAGTCATTTAAGGACCTTCTAGTGGGTTGTTTAAGCCCTTAACCACGTGACTAATGCTCGGTGATATTTTTCTTGGGTAGTATAATTTTTTATACATATTAATCCCAGTGGATTTCATCATTTTTTATCATTTTACTAATTTTGAAAAAATTGGCAAAGTTTTACGTTAGAATTGAAACCCTAAAAACATATTCAATTAAGAATTTTGTAGAGGATGGTGGATTTTGTAGACTTTGTGTAGAATCTGAAATCTATTACATGTATTGACTTTGTAGAGGCTCTTTGAGGCATTAATCATGTTGATTAGCATGTCTTGATCATTTGTATTAGTACTAGAATGTACCAAGTTATTTTGCCAAGTAGCTAGAATTGAACTTGCTGCAAGTGTGGTTTTATTTTGGTCAAATTTAATAGTCTTTTTTTGCAATGATGTGTCCGTTGGACAGCCACTAGTTGTTGAATGCTCTAGCCCAAGTTAATGTGTGATTTTGCCGTGGTCATTATGGAACGAAAGTTGGCTTAACTTATCTAGTCGCTAGAAAAATTGTTGGTTGTTATAGTTGCTTTGGCAGATCTTTCGGAATGCTTGTGTTAGGACATGGCAGCAAAAGGGTTGCTACCCTGGGATGATGATATCTTGTTTCCAAAGTTGTGATGCACTTGTATGCTTAGAAAAATATATTGAGATTTTGTGTGCATAATACTAATCAGGTCCCAGTGATTTTATTGAGGACTTCGACTCTACAGCCTCCTCACTTTGGCCAAGGAAAGTACACCAACGGATAGCTAATTGTATTTCGTCATGCAAACCCTGGATGTGATTGTGGATTGAATAGTTTTTGGGAATTTGCCATGCTATAGCTAAATTGGTGATCGTGATGTTTAGACTTGAATTGGACACTTGGCCTTGATCATTCTGGAAAGTCGAGCATTGTGCATACACTATTATCTGTAGGACTTGTTGCCTAGCATCTACACTAGTATGTGTAGGACAATTTTTTACGACTAGAGATGGCATCATTTTCCTCTAGGACAGTTTGGGGTTCCAGTGCGGATACCCCATAGCCACTAGTGAGGGCGGACAGTGTTCCCAAGCTATGGAGGTAGTCCTTCATGGCTACCCTCATGCTCTTCGTTTAGTTGGGTTTGATTACGTTTTCCATTGTGATATATTGGTTATGTCTTGTGATAATATGTTGTTACTATGGTATATGTAGTTGCATGTCATGGATGTCCGCCGGCACAAAGGAAGTACCACCAGAATTCACTATTAGTATGCAAAGGGGTTGAGTTTTAATAGCACCGTGCTTATTGTTAAGCGGAGTTTTACATCAGCCCTATTGTCTTTGGTGCATGTAAAAAGTCGTTGATTATTCAGTAACAATTTTGAAACAAAGACTCCGCCTCTCTCTAACTATTACCAGCTAATAAAGATAACTCAAGCATGCATATCAAGTTTTGCATTTTTAGAAATTTTGTCACTTATTTCATGAGAGATAACTATCGAGCCTTTTGTTTTACGAAAGCATATGATGATCTAGGAAAATGCATCCGTGAGTTGCCACATAGAAACCCATGTCAATATCTATATTACATAATTTATGTTACCATGCTACGTTTTACTTAGAGAACCAGGTGTACTGTTCTTATGTAAGACAAACGTAAATCATGGATCAATTCAAACTATCTTATTAGGATTTCACGTATCTTTGAGAACACTCGAGCGCTCTAGAATCTTCTTTAAACTGCACCTAAGTTAGATACTCATACATTGTAGAAACCTCTATCAAGATATTGTTACATACTCCTGTACTATAAGCCTCTAGAAGGCTCTATTAAGATATTTAAGAGGTACTAAAACAGATATACTATATAAGCTGAGTGGGATACAAATTACTATGTAGAAATCCTTATTATTATACTTAGATTTAGGTGGGGAAATAATATATGTTACCTCCTCATTATTTTCCTCACTTCTTTTTTTATTGATATATCATAAAATGTTTCCACCTACCTTTTATTTTTTGAACTTGATATGTCAACATAAAATTTGAAATATAAATTAGGATAAGTATGATATTTACTGCAAAAATTCTTTTCTACTGGACAAGTTCGATTTTTTCTATTACTTTTTATCTTACACTTAATTAACTTATTTTATGTTGCTCAAACCATATAACACTATTTTAAAAACTCAAAGGAAACATATAATAGATCAAGTACTCCCGAGTCCTTAGGCCCTGCTTGGGAGCGTTTTATTTTTTCACACAACAAGTTACACTGATAAATTACTAGGCATAAGGAAAACCAGTGGGTACCTTGGTAATTTAAATCACTCACAA
>JAGXJF010000321.1:0-89364 GCA_019208055.1 Stipa capillata | reverse complement strand
GCATCGTCATCCAAATTATCTACACGGAGCATGGGTCTCTGGCGATATGTTTACGAACTAGGTCAGGACTTGCTCCCGCAGGACGAGTTGGACAATCTTTCCGAGGACATGAAGGCGCTGCATGAAGATTACCTAAAGATGTCCAAAGAGCCGCAAACATTCTGCCAATATTGGAAGGTCAAGGTGCCAAGAGATTACAACTTCTTCATGGAGAACGACCAGGACACCTTCGACCTCAATTTTGAAGACCTCTTCAATATGTTCAACCTCTACAGGCTAGACACCACGATGGTTAGGCTATGGGCTCTCTATCAAGCCCAAGAGTGCAGACGTCTACAGGACTCCAATATCGGGATAGTCGATCCGATATGCATGAACGAAGGCTACGCTGATACCACGGACGGTCGAGACTTTCTACAAGAATATCTATCGCGTGTCTTCATCGTGCATAAGGACAAGGAGTACATACTAGCCCCCTACAACCCTCTGTAAGTCCTTTAACTTAGCACCGTATGAATTTTTTTGTTTTTTATGCATGTATCTCCGCCTTCTTACGTTCATTTGTTCACATTGACGCAGCGACCACTGGGTCCTCATTGTGATAGTTCCAAGCTGGGCCAAGGCATTGTACTTCGACTCCGATACGCAGAAGAGATCGAACTTCAAAAATATCACTTCTATTTTGGATGCAGCCTTTTTCAGAGCCAAGTTCTCGGGCCATCAAAAAATACCTCCAAAAGCGACAAAAATGGTACACCATTACAAGTTCCCTTGCAGAGTTCAGCCCGAAAATAGCGTGACATGTGGGTACTACACCTGTGCCCATATGGACCTATTTGTCCGGTACAAGAACAAGCATTGGAAGGATATGAAAGAACTGAAGGCTTGGAGTGAGCTAGGACATCATTTGTACGATTGGCGTCAGGACTTTGCCTGCATCCAAAGAGTCTTCGCCAAAATCATCAATCTTGAAGTAATCAATCCAATGGGTGAATTCTACGCCGGCCCCCAGTTTTCGAAGCTAAACTTAAGCGGGAATCAGTAGATTAGTTGTTTAAAAAACTTTATTATGTCGCTCGTCAAATATACTTGTTTTCTTTCATACCTGTGATTAACGGTTACGTGAAGTGTTATGTCATTATGAATAAGTTATATCAAATTTTATATTTGTGAATATTTCTGAAATTTATGAAAATTTGTGTATATTTGTGAAATTTATGGATGTTTGTGAAATATATGACTATATTTGTGAGAATTGTGAATGTTTGTGAAATTTGTGAACATATTTGTGAAAATTGTGAATATATTTGTGCAATAGGTGCTGAATGGAGATGCACAACAGAAGCTCTACTGACGGGCACTTAACAAACGCCCGTCAGTGGTGAAGCCCGTATGGCCAAGCTGTAGGTCCTACCACTGACGGGCGCGTAGAGATAGCCCGTCAGTGGTGAGCCGGTACCACTGATGGTCTCTGATACATAGACCGTCAGTGGTGAGGTCCTACCACTGACGGTCGCGTATCAGACGACCGTCAGTGGTGATTGGTTTACACTGACGGTCCCCGTGCCTGTCGGTGGAGGTCACCCCTCCACTGACATTCCCAGGGTGACGGGCCCCCAGTCCGTCAGTAGAGGGGGTTAAGTGCCCGTCAGTAGAAGCCTGTTCTGCAGTAGTGCTTCCTTGTTCCCTTCAATAGTGAGCGGTGCCCAACTTGCTGCAACTTCACAACACGTGCAAGATAATTAACTTCCCTCCCTCCCTCTCCTCTATTTAAGCCAAGCAACTTCTCTCCCACTCAATTCCCAACCAGCCTGAGCTCATCTTCTCTATCTACTCCATCTACTAGCCTCTCTTCTTCCCCATAAAATTAGCTCCCCTCTATACATGTTTTCCCAAGGCTAAGCCCTACCTGCTTTCTTCCCCCAAGCTCCAAGTTGAAGCAAGTCGCCCCGAGCTCCCTCCTATTCCTTATCCTCTCCTTCAACCCTACTCGAGCTGCATTTTTTCCCTCTCAGCCAGTTTCCTCTCCTGGCAGAAACCTCAAAAGTCTATGTCTTCTCCATTGTAACTCTGATCGAATCAATTATCTCCGATAATCTCATAAATTTCAGAACTATCCATTAACATAACTTTAATAATTTTTGAAAGGGTTGGAATTTCAATTTTGAAAGATATTTCAAATATGTATGCTATGTTGATACATCTTGCTCAAGATTAGCCCTGGACAAATCAATTCTTTTGCCTAAAAATGTTCACACAAAAAATCTAACAAGATGGGCTCAGTGACACTTTAAAACTCTGATTCCTTTAGGTAAAGCTAACAGAAATCATGAAGAGCTTTAAAACATTTACCTTATTAGGGTATATATACACATGCAATCTTTTCCATAACACCTAGTACCTCATGGTATTTGCATCCTCTTCTCTTACCATGTCATATCGTTTGAATCTTATTTGGGTTTCTCTGGCTTGGTTGTTTATTCGACTCTCTCTCGACGTGTAGTTGATGGAGTGAGGTACGTGCGCTAGGAGAATCCGGAATCACCCCCGTGTCAGGAACAGAACCAGGAACTGCCAGGCAAGCATTTCTCACCTTGACCATGTTGAAACCTATATGTGATAAACTTAAGTATTTTGCTTACGAACCTGCATGCTATGTTTGTAATAATATTATGTTAACTAAGAGTAGTTATGACCTATAGATGCATTGCCAAGGATCTGACCTGAAATACTTTTGTAGCCCTAGTATTAGACACTGGGCATTGTAGTTCCGGTGAGGTACTAGACATATAGGCTGTAAGCCAAGCTTAGTCTTGCTCTAGAATAAAACCCCAAATTTTTTTACGAGGTTGGGAATTACTTTTGGTTCAGGAAAACAAAACCCTTGAGGTGACGTGAGTCGCCCAGGGTGGATGTTGAAAAATATGTTTACCAAAAATCCAAAATAAAAGGGGAGATGATTTTGATTCGGGTAAGAATTTTAAGGGGCAGTTTGGGGATGTTGATGTAGCATGTGGTGGTATGGTTGTCGGGATTGAGTATGGAGTCTTGCTCGAATCAACCAAGGATCGAGCCTAAGTGTCGTTAAACCAGGTTCACCCCGTACGTCCACATGGCCTTTGTGGGAAGGACTTGGCTTATTAACCCATCAAATATTAGAGCCTGGACCCGTGGGTAGTAGGAAGAGTGTGCTAGGTCGATTGGTATCCCTAGAGGACCTTCGCATGACTACGTAGGGAGTCGTCCGTCACAAAGGTAAGTCCACTTCGGGTTGTGGGTCGGGAGTCACCGAGCACAAGCGGAGACTAGGTAGATCTTATCTAGCGGGTCCAGCTCTGGTACGAAAAGGGGCGAAAGGTCTCGCTGTAATAACCCTGCCGATACACCTCGTGAAGTGTATTCGTAGCGCTCGGCAACAAGGAGGACTTACATCATGTGGGTAAAGCCGTACAACCTTTACAGAGTGTTAAAATCTATTCGAATAGCCGCATCCTCAGTCATGGACATGAACTAGCAAGGCCACACATTGGTTAGACTGAGTTTTGTTTGCACAAACCTGGGAAAGGAACTAAGGACATGGGCATGACGTGTCCACAGAGTGCAATTTACACTACAAGGTGGGTAGCAAGGAATTGGAGAAGGGCCTAGTCGTACTACAAGGGGTAGTACAGACAGGTACCGCAAACTTTAGATGGCAATAGGTGGAGCTAACGGGCTGAGACAAGAAAGGGAGGTAGTGGAAACTACCTCACGCGATGATACGATCATTGGGATTACTTTTAATTTCAAAACTGCCTTAGAATCTACTATCCTTATATTTAATTGAAAACTTACTTTTCCACACAATATGTGGCCTAGAATAGAGCAGCCTCCTTTGAATTAAACCCTGCATGAAATATAGCTGTATTACTCTCCTGTGAGACTTGCTTGCGAGTACATTCAATGTACTCACCTGGCTTGTTGATGTGGCCAGGCGAAGAGAAGTACCACTCTGACGATGACGACAGTGACTTCGAGGGCTAGGGCGTTACCCCAGTCAGTTGCCTGTCGAGTAGGCATATTGATGGGCTTATCTACGTATTTCTACCTTCCGTTGCAGACTTTTATTCAGCCAATCGCCTATGTTGTTCAATAAAGACCATAATGGCGTATTTGTGTAATGGACTCGGTATTGTATGACAATGTTATCAAGCTTCTTGTGTGTACTGGCTACTGATCATGGGACCAGTGCAGAAAACATAGGGGTTTATCTGGCCTTAAACGGGTATGCCACACACTGGCCCGACTGTGGAGGTTGAGAAGCCCCCGTCTTCGGAGTTGGCCCAACCCTCGGTCCAGAAGGTTGGAGCTCCTACCCCAACGGTGGCGCCTCCCTCGGTCTTGGCGATCTAGGGGCCTTCTTTGTCATCATTGCCGCCGGAGCTGGTGGCCCTTGTCGAGGGAGGCCTTGACTTGGCCAAGCACATCTGCCCCTTGCTAGAGGTAATACGCATGAAGAGACATTAGTTTGTTAATCTACTCACATTGAGACTAAACTTGTCATTGTAGCTTGCTCTATCCTGGGCGGGCCCCCTCTAGTCGGAGGTCCAAGAGCTGAAGAAGCGCCTGGCCGAGTCTAAAACGGCGTTGAAGGTGGAGAAGACCAAGGCAGCGTAGCTGAAGGGCGAGAAGGATCGGTTGGAGCTGGACAAGACCCAACTCAGCAATGAGTTGTCGGAGGCTCGATCTTTGTTGTCCCACGCTGAGTCCAAGGTGTTTGATGTGAAAGAAGACTTTTAGTACGCATTGGACCTACTTGAGATAGCATTGACCGAGGTCGAAGTTGTGGTCCCTCAGGAGAAGAACCACGGCATGTGACTAGCTGAGCTGACATCGCCCTCTCCTGCCTAAAGCCGCCGGTGGACGCCCATATTAGCACCCAACTCCGGCAAGGAGTTCGGGACTCACTATTGATGGCTCTGGCCTTGCTGAAGGCACGCCACCCGGAGATGGACGTTGATGGCCTTTGCGACAAGCTGCCGGGAGCGGAGGCGGGGGAGACCGAGAAGCTGGTCACGGCTATGTATGACGCCGCGGATGCTTTCACCAAAAGGCTTGATGTGTAAAACCCTCTTGCATAAACAAAGACTTGAATACTTTTAGTCAATATCTTTTTCATGCGTGTGCTCATGTTTCGTTAACTTTAGAGTTAGAGTTTATTGGGAACTGGCACTAAGGGCTTATCGAGAATGTCGAGCCCTTAGCGCTTTTCAGTTTTTCTTCCTTGACTCGAGTCGGAAGGCCTTGCTACTAATCAAAGAGTTTTTAGTCGGGCCTTAGGTCTATGTCGAGTGGAGGGTGCTGGGACCCCCAGTCACTTGTAGACTCGATAAGGGACCTTCCTCCTTCTCTCCGAGACCATAGTTCGGATTTATTCGTCTTTGCAGGGAGAAAATCATAGGCGCTCATGTTTTTCGTGGTCGATAACCTGTCTTAGTGTCATGTTCCCCAGCTATACCTCGCAGCAGCTAGTCAGAAGGCCTTGTTAGTTTACTAAGATTTGAGCAGTTTCGCCGAATGTACCGTACTCTGCACCGTCAGACTCCTCCTCGACCCAAGGTGGAAAGCTTTGCCACTAGTCAGGGAGTTCGGTCAGTCAAGCCTTAGGTCGAGGTCGAGTGGAGCATTCAGGGACCCTCTATCACTCATCAACATGGTAAGGGCGTCCCACGAGGCTAGAGCTCAGAATTTCTTCCCTTCGTGAGTACTAAGTCTTGGGTGTTCCATAAAACACGTGGTCACGAAATGTTTCAATCCCATTGTACCTGTCCAACCCCCAACTGGCTATCAAAAAGGAATGCATCAGATAAGCAGTTAAGGAGAATAACTGCATTTAAGTGAGTGTTTTCTGTACAGCTTGAGAGAAAGGAAACTAAGCTATGATCTGGTCTTTCCCTGGCCTCAGGCTCTCTGGATTGACTTGTCGCCTTGTCGACTCAACATCAGCTTGTCCGAGTGCATGTGCTAGGTATAGATACCTGGTGTGGCTCACCACCGGTGATCCATCGTACGGGTGTTGGTACTTTGGTGGTTGGGATGTTCTTGTCGTGGAGAGGCACTAATAGTTCGTGGGACCGACTCAGATGCCATCTACGTGTACGTTACCTCAGGTACTTACACATAGAACTTTCAGAGCTAATCGATGTTCTAGGAATTGGTAAGGACTCAACCATCCTCCATGGCTAACCGGAATGACCTGGGGCAAGTAGCCTCGGTGATCATGTAAGGACCTTCCCACATGGGAGAAATTTTGTTGTTGTTGACTTGGTTCTGAATGAGTCGTAGAACCAGGTCTCCAACTTGGAGAGAGCGTTCCCTGACATTCTGGTCTTGGTAGTATCGGTGGGACTGCTAGTACCTGGCTGCTCGTAGCAGTGCTTGAGTCCTCTTTTCCTCGATGACGTTGAGGCCGTCTTCTCGTCGGTGGGGTTTGTCCTTGTCGGTGAATAACCCGACCTGAGGAGACCGTATCTTTAGTTCACAGGGGAGCGTGGCTTCTGCCCCGTAGACTAGGAAGAATGATGTTTCACCTGTTGCCTGACCGGCGGCAGTCCGGAGTGCCCAGAGGATGGATGGTAACTCGGAGACCCATGCCTTGGCATGGGTGGAGACGCGGTCGAAGACGCGGGCTTTCATGGCCTGGAGTACGAGTCCGCTGGCATGCTCGACCTGTTTGTTGCTCTGTGGATGGGCTATAGATGCAAGATGGATCTTGGTGCCGAGTTCTGCACAGTACTCGGTCAATACCTTGTGTAACATCCCCAATGTTTAATACCTGTTATTTGTGCATCATGGCGTGTGCATGATCCTAAAATTGAGAAGGATTTTGAATTTTTTATAAAAGAAGTCTTTGAATTGTTTGAGGCAGTAAAACAAATTTCAAAAAAGAAGAAGAAAATAGAAAAAGAAAACCTAAATCTATACCCCTCCTCGAATGGGCCTTTTCCCGGCCCATTTCCTTCCCCCTCTCCCTCCCCGCCTCTCCCCCTCTCGGCTGGGCCGAGTGGCCCAGCAACTTCCCCGGCCCCGGCCCACTCGGCCTCCCTTCTCCCCCTCCCCGCCGCGGCCTGCCCCACCCCGCCTGGGCCTCCCCTTCCTCCGCCCACTCTTTCCCACCCCGGCCTGGCCCGCCTCGCCCTCAACCCTAGCCTCGCCGCCTCCTCGCCCTTATCCGCCCCGCCACTGTCAGCAGCTCACCACCAAGCTGCTTGCCGTGGCAAGCTACCGGCAGCTCACCCCGCCACCTCCTGCTCCGGTAAGCCCGCCGCCCCTATTTCTCTTCTCCCCCTGGACAGAGCACCCCTCCCCGCGTTCTCTCTCTCGGCGTGTCTCTCTCTCTCTTACTCCCCAATGCCGATGACCACCATCACCTCGCCGCGTTGCCGCCCAAGCCCCTCGCCTCCCGCACTGCTTCGCCGCTCCGCCTAGCTCACCTCGGTGTCATCCCACCTCCAATCGAGCGCCGCCTCGCCTCACCGCCGTGTTCCCCGCTGAAGCGCCTCCACCCAAAGCCCCTCGCTGCCCGACGCGTCGCGCCGCCGCTTTCCCTAGCCCGCCTCCGCCCAAGCCGAAGCCCACCGTCGCCTCCTCGCCCTAGAGTTCGCCTCGGCCGCCGCTCCCGACAACCCTGCCACCACCTTGCCGCCCCTCCGCTCTCGATGACCCCGCCACCACCTCGTCGCCTTGTCACTCCGCCGTGCCCCGGTAAGCCCGCGATGCTGCTCGCCTTGTTGCCATCGCCCCACTGGACCACGCCGTCGGCGGCGGCCCCACACCAGTCGGACCGAGCTGAACGACCGAGTCTCGACTGATTTAATTAGGGCATAATAGCCCATTAATTATGTCGTTAGGACATATTAATGATGAGCATCAATTAATAAATACCAACTAATGACTATGATTAATACTATTCTGACATCATTAATATTAATATTAATCCGACACATTAATGACTGTAACTAATGCACTAATTTGATTTAAAATTTGGTACTATGTATGACATGTGGGACCTGCACGACAGTTTTAAAATAAAGAGAATAATGAAAATAGAAATATATGGCAAGTGGGCCCCACCTGTAGTTGGCTCGGTCAAAATTTGATTAGAATTGACCATGGGGCCCACATGTCATTCTCTGAGGCTAAAATTGAGGTAATTAATAAAAATATTTATTATTTAATATTATTTTTATTTACTGAGAAAATACAAAAAGGGTATTTAAATTGATTAAATCTTAGAAAATTCATAGAAAATCCATTTTTAATCAGAAAAATGCAAATAATATACCAAAATGTTCAGAATAATGAGATCTATCTAAATATGTCATTTTAATACATGTTTGCATGCTAAAAAAATATAAATGGCTAAAAGCTCAAATTAGGGTTTTTTTCGGTTAGCCAGAAGTCATCGGATCGCGATATCTCGAGCGTCCGGACTCCGATTAAATTGATTCCACTTGCATTAGCCTTTATTTTAAGTCTTTTATGCCATGACATGCATTTCATATCATGCTGATGTTCATCATTGTGATATTTATTATTAGGCCTCCTTTTCTGGTGTTTCCGTTCTTCCCGATAGAGCCGGAGGATTCCGAAGCGTATAATCCTGAGCAGGAACAAGACTTAATAGCCAAACCGCAAGGTGAGCAACCCTTTGAACATTTTGTGATCATCCTACTATTTGCAGGTTATTAATTGTTTCCAAACCCTATCGCATGCGTTCAACTTATACTTCTGTTAAGTGCTAGCTTTATTCCTTGCATAACTTACTTTGTCGCTCAATCAACCCCACCACACCCCCAATCTATTTAGAGTAGTATAGTTGTTGCTTCTAAGTTAGTTATATAGTTAATGATGCTTAGACATGCTTAGACATGTAGAAGTCCTAATTCGTTGGATGGCAGACAAAACAAACACTCTGGATGGGTTAAGTGGTAGGTGGGTGTTCACCGGGAAGTAACTAGTGAACTTGATTAATAATGATCGGGCTTAGACAAGAGGCCATGGCTGGGAGCATGGTGGGTTGTCTCGTTTTTCCCACAAGGACCGGATCCCGGTGTCCTTTTGAACCAAGATTTCCGTACTTCTACACGGATGGTATAATGGGCCACCCACGATTGAATAATTTGTCTAGACTTGAGATATGAGCTGCATAGTTTGCCGTTTTCATTTGCTGGGTGAGTGAAAAATAATGTGATGTGGTGCCTCAATATAGGTGTAAGGGTTTACACACGGTCCGGGACCGGGGATGTATCACCTGCTACAACTTTTGGGACCATGTCGGGGTACCGGCCGGACTGGTGTACACGGATTAGCCCATTAGGGTGGCTTATACTTAAGTTGAAAACATTGTAAAGGTTGTGTTCAATCACACTCTGCTAACACACCTCGTGAAGTGTGTCTTCGGCGTAGCATTAAGAGTCGATTGATACGTATAGGTAAAGATGTACACCCCTGCAAGGTTTGAACTATTCGAATAGCCGTGTCTGCGGTTATGGATAACTTGGTAAGAATCCACATCGAATTAGACAACTACAACGACACTTTAAAACATGCCAAGTCTAAGGATGAGAAGTTAGCGATTGCTTCCTCCCTGGTGGTTGAGAAAGAATCGAGGGTTAAGTGTGCGGTAGTCTGCAATAGATTTCATTGTGAAGATTCGATTCATCTCCTTTAAAAGTAATCTAGTAGTCGAATTTCATCCTGCTTAAAGAATATCATCGAAAGAATAATCAGCTTTCCACAAAACAGTCCATAAATACCCCTTATTGAAACATGTTGCATCTATTACTAATTTCGCATGTAAGTCTTGCGGATTACAATTTTTGTACTCACCTTGTAGTTATTGATAATTTTGTGCAAAGGAAATCATCCCCTCAACAGATGGTTTCTATGTAGAGATCGACGCCCACGACGACTAGTCGCTGGGAATCCCAGGCAGTGGTCCTGCCTAGGATTCAGCAACTTGGTTTGGGCCTGTTTGTTTGGGCTTCAGCTTCAGCTTTAGGGGCTTCTAGCCCTCTAGAAGCTGAAGCCCAAACAAACACCAGCAAATTGAAAAGTGCTTCCCAAAAGCACTTATAGCAAATACACTGCAATCCAAAAGCACCTCAATAGGTGCTTCCCGCAGCTACAAATGGCTTCCCGCAACCTTAATTACCACGCTACCCTCAAAGGTTCCGAAATATTTACTGAAAATGCCACCGCGTATATAAGTTGAAAACCCTCCAGGTTTTCCTCGTCCTCCACAGCTCCTTCCTCACTCCTCCACGCTGCCACGAACTTCCTCCCGAGCCGACTCTTCCTACCGCCGCCCAAGCGGAGCCCCGCCTCTACCTCTCGACTCGTCTTCCTCCCGTCGTCTCCCGACCAGATCCACGCCGCCGCCCCGACCGTGTCTCTCCCTCCCGGCCTGTCCTCCGCCCGGTGCTGCCCAAGATCCTCCCAACCAGATCCCCGCCGCCGCTCTGACCGCATCCGCCCGGATCCCGCCGCCCCGAGCGTGTCCATGGCCGTCTAGCCCCGAGCACCGCCCTCTCCCTCGAGATCCGGCTGGCCGGGACGGCCGGGGTTCCCTCCGTTGCTCCCCTCGCCCCCAACATCCTACCGGCCGGGGCTCCCTCCACCGCCACCGAGCAGCCCACGAGCCCGCCCCCGACCTCCTTGCGCTGGCCAGCCCTGAGCCCAGTTTGCGGAGGCCGATGACGTCGGGGATTGAAAAATATTGTTGTAGATTTCTTCTCTGTTTTCTTTGGATGTTGAAGAGGGGAAAAATCGGTATTGAAAAATATTGCAAGGTGGCCTCCAATCCAGTTAAGGATTAGCATGATTTCAGGTTGACAAGAAAATAAGAATCAATGTAATTGGAATTAACTGTAATCATATGTTCTTTGTTTTTTGGATGTGTTTGGCCGACGATTTCAGCAAAAGCATCTAAACAGGTTATTTATGCTAAATCAGAGTAAATATGTATAAACCATGTATAATCAGGATTTAAACATCATCTTCAATAGACAAGGTAATTCAGACATTTACCACTAGCTACATGTCCACCAGTCGTCCAAAATAAGCCCAAACAAACGGCTCAGCTACTTCCCACCAGCTGACCAGCTCCAACTACTTCTCAGATCTCACCAGCTCCAGCTACTTCTCAATAAGCCGCAGCCCAAACAAACAGGGCCTTTGTTTTGCTGCCATCTTTTGGCCTTACCTTTTTGGCTTCTTAGCCATGTTTAATCTTCTGCTGTGTAATCAACTCTTTGTGTGAATTATGTTGTTAAATTTTCAAGAACAACTAGTATTATTGCAGTTTCAGTCGTAGAGTTGCTGTTGTGATACTTGTTTGTTCTCACCTGCCTCATGTGCCTTGCGTGTATGTTATTGAAGCACATGGTGCGGAGGGTTTCAGAGTCTATATCATAGAATTATTAGGTTTAATCACCCCTGTGAAATGACTCTTCCACTATGAGTTTGGGAACTATGTCATCCTACTCCAGCCGAGCATTAATTTGCCGGGACGAGTTTGGGATTGATGTTCCGGCTCAGTGAGAAAAGAGTGAGGAGACCATATCACCCTACTTAATCTGTGCATTAGTTTACCGGAGCAAGTTCGGGGTTGACGTCTTGGGCTATTCGAAGCCATATCACTCCACTCCTCTTGGAATTGATACCCAAGGATTGAGGTCAGGGTGACGTTTCGAATTAGCAGGTAATTTCACTTAAGATTTTCTATTATGGATTTTGGGTCCCGATACCTCGCTAGAGAACTGAGTGCCTTTGTTGGTGATGATCCTACTCGGGACGTCGAACCGGGAAACGATGTTTGAAAGATCAAGGTTTATCGACTAGAGGCGGGTGAATAGGAGATTATCAAATTTTAACAAATTAGTTGCTTAGCATGCAATAGGTGAAGCAATTTATACATGAAGCAACAGAAAACAAACAAGATTGAACTCTAATGAAGAACAACACAAAGTAAAGAGCAAGAATCGAAGACACAAGGATTTGACCGAAGTTCAGGTTATTGGCAACAACTCTACGCCTTCCTTTGGAGAGACTGAGCACTTAGCTCCAAAGACACGCAGTCTTCACCTTTTTCTCCTGAGCTTATGTCCACTCAGGATCCGCTCACACTCTTAGTGGATCTTGAGGTGATCCCCGGACCTTCACAAACTTTGGAGGCGAATCCACAAGTTGGAGCTCTTCCAAGACGCCTAGCCGGCTAGGAGATGCCAAATCTCCAAGAGTAACAAGTCAGATCTGCTAGGCTCGAAGAAGTTCTTGCTTGAATGCTCAATCCAAGTCTCAAATCTCTCAAAGGCTTTCCTCTCTCAAAGTAGATCTCAAGGAGTCAAGGACGAAAGGGAACACACAGTGGAGAGAATGTCTTTTTGCGCTAAGTGTCCTCCCGTGCCCGCAGGGGGTCGGGGGCTATTTATAGCCGTTCTGCAGAAAAGAGTCGTTGGGCACAAAGATGCTCTTCCGGTGCAACCGAAAGACAAACCCGGAAGCACCGGGATTCAAACCAACGGTCAGATCTGGAGAACATCAGATGCACAGCGAAATGCTTCACCACAAAGGCGGTAGGTCCGGAGGAAACGCGGTCACACCGGAATTGAAGATTGTACTCATCAGAGCAACTTTCAGAGGCAATTCCCGGTAGTGCCGACTTTAAGGGTGGTTGTGCCGTATATGAAAAGATGACACGTTCTCCTCCACAGAGAAGAAAAGCAGTCCAACCGGAAACATAACCTGGTACTACCGCTTCAACAAGAAGACGTAAGTCCAGAAGGGGTTCTCGGTGCAGCCGAAAGACAGAACCGGTGCAACTGCAGACACACGAAGAATGGGACTTAGTCTGAGATGAACTTGGCCCTAAGTCTAGAAGAGATTCCCGGTGCAACCGGATACAAAAACCGGTGCAACCGCAGACAACTCAGAATGCGACTTAGACTAGGGCATCAAACGACCTAAGTCTAGAGAGGATTCCCGGTGCAACCGGATACAAAACCGGTGCAACCGAAGACAAAGTGAACAGGACTTGGTCTAGTGTATCAGAGGCATATTCCGGCAGCACCGGTCTTCCAAAACCGGTCATACCGATTTCCAGAATATGATACTAGGGCAAACCCTAAACGGCAGGGTTCCCTAACTCTCCAACACAGAGGCCATTCTCGGCAGCACTGGATTCAAGACCGGTCCTGCCGCAATTGAAGCTCTTCAAGGTTAAGACGACTGAGTCCTCAAACCTTGCAACAGAGGCCAATCCCGGTAT
Source organism: Stipa capillata (assembly GCA_019208055.1). Taxonomy (NCBI): domain Eukaryota; kingdom Viridiplantae; phylum Streptophyta; class Magnoliopsida; order Poales; family Poaceae; genus Stipa; species Stipa capillata. The sequence continues at coordinate 76,055 of JAGXJF010000321.1, read as the reverse complement.
AACCGATTCTTCAAAACCGGTACAACCAAGAGTCACTGTCTGTGTTTCAGAAAGAGATTTCAAAGGATTTCTCAGAGATTTAGACTGAGCACTTAAGAAGATCCTTCCTATAGCATAGGTATCTAACCCCTCTTAATAGGCGGCTTGTCCTATAGACTCAAATGATCTTTGATCATATAAACACTAGAAAATCTCCACTAATCTTCTAGGTCCAAGCCTTTCTTCAACATCAATTTTTGGGGGTCGACATCACTGGTTAAACCAATCACTTGGGGATTAATCACCTGTGTACACTTAGTAAACCATTAGTCCCTTAACCGTTTGTCATTAATCATCAAAATCCACTAGGGGCACTAGATGCACTTTCAATGTTCTCATGACGAATCATTTGGTGGCCTTCGAGGTGATCCTTCCGACTGGCCCATGTTTGATCCACTTGGTGAAGGTATCTATATCGACGAAGAGGAACATGAAACCCCTGGGTGAGATCGGGAAGGGGCCCAGGATATCCAGCCCCCATGTCACGAAAAGCCATGACAAGGGTATCGTCTATAAAGCTTGAGTGGGTTGGTGAACACGCCTGCTATGGAGTTGACATTGACAGTAGCACCTAGCCATCTCCCTCGTATCATGGAGAGCCATAGGCCAGTAGAAACCTTGTCTGATGGCCTCTCTGACCAAGATTCGAAAAGAAGCATAAGCTCCACACACCCCTCCATGGATCTCTTCGAGTAGTTCGACACCCTGCCTCCGAGTGATGCAGCGCATGAGCACTCCGTGGGCACCTTTGTGGTAGAGGGCGCCATCGACTAGGGAATACATGCTAGCACTATGGGAAATGTGCTCTCCTAATGCCTGGTTCTCGGGCGTAACTTGATTCTGAAGGTACTGGTGGATGGGGTCCATCCACGATTCTTCTCGATTGCATGGAGCTACGACTTCCCCCACTATGAGTTCGCCGCTACTCCTTGTGGAGCGTTAATACCCCGGTGATGTCCTGAGTTAGCTGTCCGCTGCTCCCTCGGCCATGTCATCTACGGATGCCTTGGCACTCACCATGTCATCTACCGATGTCACGGACAGTGTCGAAATCTTTTTGACAAATACCCCGGAAGGACATAGAGATTGTGAGGATGCTAGTTGGGCAAGCTTATTGGCGAGACAATTATCCTTGCGAGGGATTTATCTGACCTCGAGTCTGATAAATTTCTTTTTTAGCTTCCTCACCTCTAAAAGGTAAGCTGCATAGTCTTATCCGAGGTTTGATAGTCCTTACTTGCTTCACTACCAACTGTGAGTCCCCACTCACGAGCAGGTAGCAGAGTCCAGCAGGCAAACCTTCATACTCAGCCACATTATTTGTGGTAGGGAAGTCAATCTGCAACACATATTGCTGGCATTCTCCAGTCGGGATGTGAGGAAAATTCTCAACTTGTGGCAAAGGCAAAGTAACAATTGGTTCCACTCTAGGTTGCTCTAAAATAGCATGTGTAGTGGACAAGGGTAGTTCATTCAACTCAACAGATGGTGCATGTGGACCATCGGAATTGGTACCTTTATTATTACCCTGTAGGCTCAACTCGTGTGTGGTAGGTACCAGCAGTGAAGACGGGTCACAAACTTGAAGCGGTGCGACATTTGCAGCAATGGTGGAAGTATCAAAAGCAACTCTTGCTGTGGAGAAGCCTACTGTGCACCTACTCGTCTCATGAAGTCGTCTCGTTATCATCTATTCAGCTTTACAAGTGAGACAAAACAAACAAATAATAGAATAATATTCCTTATGCTCAAGTATATCCTGAATTTCACGGTTTAAGGCTCTCACAAATCTGTTCATGGTAGCTTCCTCACTTTCATATACATCACATGGAACAAATAAGATTGCATTTCTAGATAGTATTCTTCCATGGTGTTACTACCTTATTGTAAATGTTGCAGTTCATTCAACCACTTACGAATCTAGCTCGCATAATTTCTTTCATGTTAGACCATGAGCTAGATATGTTTGAATTTTAAGTTTATAGTCATAATCCCACAAAAGTGATGCCCACCGAGTGAACGCACGAGTGACAACCTGTACTTGAATACGCTCAAGAATATAGTAATAAGCAAACATTTGATCTACCTCCATTTTTCAATTGAGGTAAGCTTCAGGATCACTAGTTCCCCCAAAAGGAGGAAGAGTAAATGTTTCCGTACCATGTGTATTTCATTGTTGTACCTTTTGGACGGGTGTCGTACTTGCCATGGTGATGATGAAGGAGTGCTTTTCTCAGGATATGGTACATCTCCCACTATAGATGTAGCCCAAGAATTGATTACCTCGTAACCTATCATTGTCAGTAGACGACAAGGAAACACATCACAAGTATATGTTCCCACCAACTACTAGAATGTGGGGTGTGGGTGGAAGGACTCTCAACAATTTATAGCAAATACGAAGCTCGTACCAGTTCTTACCATGCTGCAGTGGTTGTCAGTCTTTGGCAGTGTCAAAGATTATCAAAAGATTAATATAGCGATTACCAAGGTGACTGAACAAGTTACAGTATAGGAAGGTGCAGCTTGGTTGGCTTCAGTATGGTAGCAAGGAATAGCAAATGATAAAAGTAGCTATGCAAAGTTGAAAAGATGCTCAAAACTACTAGTCCTATTTGCTAGACTTAGACTAGAACGAGCAAAGTTTTAACTAAGCCTAGATATTAAAATAACGGATGCGAAACAAGCAAGAGAGAACGCAACAGGTAAGATTTATTAGAAATTTTCTTCTTTTTTTTTGGCAATGGCCTTCTGTGTGTCTTCTTATACTTTTTAGAATTTTTTTGAATTTTTTATACCTCGGAAAAATACATAAAGGAGCAAATGATCTCAAGTACTCAAAAAACTAGCGTTCTGCCGCAATGTTGCCGTGGCAGCAGAAATCGTGCCGCGGCAGGAAAGTGGCAGTAGGCAGAAACTTAAATCAGCGATTTCTCCCAAACCACTTGTCTGATTGAGCTGAAAATTTATCTATGGACTCCTTGAATTATGCCTGATTTTTGGGAATTGTTTTAGAATTTTCTGGGCAACTTCTTTTTTAGTCCGAATTGAGCTCTAATTTGAGATCCGAATCAAAACCGATTCAAACTATGAATCCTGGTCTGAATCTGCATAGATATCACATCCACAAGTCTTCTTAAGGTTGTGGAGGAGTCCTTGCGGTTGGCCAAGTGCTTTCCCAAGCGATAAAGACTGAATCAAACAAGGCAAAACTTTCTCTTTCAATTTGTACTTCAATTTCCTTTTTTCCTTGGACTCTTGCCTCTTCTTTCTTAGATCCAATCTACTAGAACTAGCACTAAGATGCAACCAGCAATAGTTCTTCTCCTCGGCCCATGGCAGCAAGGAGCTTGATGGTGGCGGCAAGCCTTGTGATAGCAGCAAGATGGTGCCGTGGTAGTAGTTAGGGTGTGTGGCAAGTGGTGGTAGTGGGTGTGGCAGCGTACGGCGACGCAAGGTGATGGACGAGCGGTAGTGGTGGGTGGTGGTACGTGCTATCACGGCTGAAATTGACTGCAAAAACCTTGCCCTGGTAGCAACTCTTCTCTTCTCTTTTTTTTATGATTTTCTGCAGGAATAACTAGAAGCAACACAAATATCCTATTTATCGGGAACGAAAGGAAACATCGGCTCTTAATAGGTTTGATATATTAGAAATTTTTTTGACTACGAACCAATGCAGCAAAAGTTCAACAATGCAAGAACTACGATGAAAATTGTGAGGCTCAGATTGATTTGGACAACGGGTAAACTAATCTACTATTTTTTGTAGGCCTTTTCTAGACAATTGATAGAACAGATCTAAACTTTGAAAAATAGTAAACTTCTCATCGAGCAACTTGAGCTCTGATACCACTTGATGAGACGGTGGCTGATCTTTCAATGAGACAAAGGTAGCTATCGATTTGGTGGAGGTTGACCTTGACGATTCAAGTATACCATACGCGACGATATGCCTTAGCAATCGCTAGACCAATCTCCGATGATTATTGACCTTGCTGTAGGCATGATCAACCTAAACAATGAAGTTTGAGTTTCTGCAAGCAACCGAAGAACTAGCAAGAACTATGATAAATAGCAATCTGAAATTATGAGTATTAAATTGGCATAGCTAGAAAAAGTGTATTGGGATTCCATTGGCGATCTAAACAAGGCCATAGTCCTACACATCTTGTAGATGTGAGCAGTAGCTAAACAACTCAATGAAACCCAAAAACTAAAGAGATAATCCTAGGGGGTATATAAAGAGAAGAGGTGATCTATTTCAGAAATAGTCCCAGACTATTTTTACAATTGCGGTGTGCTCGTAAGGTATTTGGAGAAGAGACTAGACATGTTAGAGAGAGCATGAGATAAACTTTCCAAAGAGTCCAAGATCGCCCAAATCAGAGTCCGTATGCCCGAGATAAAGATGTTTGGAGTCAGGGCTCTCTCAGCAATCAGAATCAGAGTCCAGATCTTGTGGGACTTGATCTCTAACTCTTTTTGGACCAAAAGTGACATCGGAAGACTTCTTATACAGCACCAATTCATGTGGAACATAGTCATAGTCACATGAACTTCATTCCCTCCTTCTCCCAAGAACTTGAACTTGAATCCTCACATGTTCTTGAAGATCTTGACGGACCTCCTTTAGTTCTTTAGGGCTTGAGCAGTGGATGTAGTTGAAGAAGTGGAAGTCGAGGTGGCAACGGGTGTATCGATTGGGGTCGTACTGAGTTGCCTAGTGCCTCTGTAGTGGATGTTAGATTGCCATGTCCTAAGTGTTCTACTAACTCTAGTCTTGATGAACTATCTTCGATAAGTGAAAATGCCAAGTTGAAAGCTCAACTCCATATTGGTTTGCTCAAATGCCGCAAGGTAGTAAGGCCCTCAAAGATCTATCGAGGCACCAAGTCGAGAACTTCAATCATGAGGGACTTTGATTCACTCCAAAATTCAGTGACAATAGTAAGACTTGGTTGCCTCATCAATATCCCAAGATGAAGTTCATTCATGTCAATAGCAAGTACATGGAGACATCTCACTTCTATGTGCATGAGACAAGGAAACACCATTTGAGTATGAAATTTTTTGGTGATGCTGTGTTCAATGCCTCTTATGTGCTTAGGAGAGATAAGGACGGAAGTGTCCATGCCAAATATGGTGGCCCTAGAGATAGTTGCATAAAGAAGAGCATAATTTGGATGCGAAAGTCTCGTGTTACTATCATGAAAGCACCTACGAAAGGATGTTACCTAAATCCAAGCTTAAACTTGTTTTGTAGTTCTATTCCTCCGGTGGCAAGAGGTGAATAATTGATAGTGAATGCACTAATCATATGACCAGAGAAAAGAGTACGTTCCAACAATTCACAAGTGAAGGGTCACCACAGGTCACCACATGAAAATATTGTATTTGGTGACAATGCTAAAAGGAAAGGAAATGGGGTTAGTAAATTTGCAAACTCAAATAATGAATCCATCTCAAATGTTCTCCTTGTAGATTCCCTGAATTACAATCTTCTCTCTATCTCTCAACTTTGTGCTTTAGGATATAATTTCTAATTTACCAATGTTGATGTGAGAATATTTAGAAGAGATGAGTCCTCCTTGGTCTTCAAAGGTCATATGAGAGACAAGCTTTATCTTATGAATTTTTAATCGGATAAAAACTCATCTTGAGGCTTGTTTGATGGCCAAGTCTAGCATCATAGGCTAGCCCGTGTTGGAATGAGGAATTTGAGCAAACTTCTAAAGGGCAAACATGTCTTAGGACTAATGGGTGTTACTTTTGATAAGAATAAAATTTGTAGTGAATGCCAAGTTGGAAAAGCTGGAGCACCTCATCCCACCAAGAACATTATGACAATGACAAGACATTTGGAGTTAATCCACACAGATCTTTTTGGTCCTGCCTCCTACATAAGGATTGGAGGTAACAAGTATGGGTTAATAACCATTGATGATCATTCACGTTACACTTGGGTGTTCTTTCTGAGTGAAAAAGGTGACACACGGAAGAAATTTAAGAAATTTTTCAAGCGTGCATAAATGAGTTCAGGCTCAAGATCAAGAACATATGAAACGACATTGGAAGCAAGATCAAGAAGATGCAAATTATATAGTACTTGGCTGAAGAGGGGATCAAGCATGAATTCTCATCACCATCCTCCATTCAACAAAATGGCGTGGTTGAAAGAAAGAACCAAACACTCCTAGAGATGACAAGAATAATGCTTGATGAGTACAACAAACCGGCTGTATCTTCACCGCCTCTTGAAGAAGACCCCCTATAAGCTATCAGCAAGGGCAAGCCTAACATCTCTTAACTCTAGGTCTACGGTAGTAAGTGTTTCATTTGAACAAAACTAATAGGTTTTCTAAATTTTCTCCGAAATGCGATTCTTGCTTGGGTATGGATCAAATTTGCAGACCTTTCAAGTATTCAACAAAGCCACCATTGTTGTTGAAGAATCATGTGATGTCAATTTGATGAGACTAATGGCTCGCAATTGGAGCAAATTGATCCTCATGACGCAGGTGACGAGGATACCTCTCAAGCAATCAAGAACATGTCCCTAGGAGAGATCAAACTGATCACTACCTCAGAAAAGACTTCTGCTACACTACAATCGCTAGCGGGCACGCGGAGGCCCGTCGTTGAATATACGAACCACTGACGGGCGAGTAAGGGCCCGTCAGTAATTATAATGCAGAAGACAACGCAGGCAACTTCTACTGACGGGCGCAGAAAAGGCCCGTCAGTAGAAGTAGGAAAATTGCCATCTCTTCTGACAGAAATAATTACTGACGGGTGCTACAAATATGCCTATCAGTGAAGTGGGACACAGCACTGACGGGCAAACGATTTGGCCTGTCAGTAGTTTTCTGAGCCCAAAGGCCCACCCGAGCCGCTCACACCTCCTCTAACCCAGCCGCCTCTCTCCCTCCCTAAACCTACTCCTTCGCCGAAGCCTCCCCCGCATCCCTAATCCCTAGCCTCCCCCGCATGCTGCCCAAACCCTAGCTCTCCCTGCCCCATCCCCCCGCCATGCGCGCCTCCATGGAGATGGAGGACAAACTCCTCCTCCTCGGCCCGCAGATCCGCCGCGCTCGAAACCAAGAAGCTGCGCCTTGCACAACCGGCGCCCCCGCGGGACCCCAGATTTTACTCCGGCTCCGCTACCAATGGCGGCTCTCCCCTCACCTCTCCCCACGCTGCCAGCACCGCTTCCTCGACTGGACCACCGACCTCCTCGCCGCGGCCCCGGCCTCCACCATCCACGTCTGCGGCACGCTCGGCCTCAGCAGCGGCGTCGCCACCGCCAGCCTGCCTTCGCCGACCTCCTCGGCCGAGGTATGTTCCTTGCCGACGGCTGCCAGTGGAGCCTCCAGCGCAAGCTCGCCTCCTCCTCCTCCCGCTTGCTCCGCCACTTCTCGGGCCGCGTCCTCCGGGAGCACCTTGTCTCCGCTGCCCTTCGTCTTCGTGGCACCGAAGCCCTCACCGCCTTGTTCAACGACACCAAGGGCTTGGGCTTCATCTCCCCCGACGACGGCGGCGAGGACCTCTTCGTTCACCAGTCCTCCATCAAGGCCGACGGCTTCCGCTCCCTCATCGAGGGCGAGCAGGTCGAGTTTGCCGTCTCCGAGGGTGATGATGGCCGCACCAAGGCCGTGGACGTCACCGGCCCCGACGGATCCTTCGTGCAGGGCGGCGGATCTCGCGAGCGGTGGCGGATCTCGCGGTGGAGGAGGCTTTGGCGCTTCCACCCGTGGGTCACCGGCCCCGACGGATCCTTCGTGTAGGGCGGCGGATCCCGCGAGCGGCGGCGGATCTCGCGGCGGAGGAGGCTTTGGCGCTTCCACCCGTGGGTCACCGGAGCAGCTATGGAAGCGTCAGCGGGGGGCTGACATTTTTTTGGGTTTTTAGTGTATCTCCACTAATGGGCGCGGCCGCCCGTCAGTGGATTTTTTATCTCCACTGACGGAAGCTTACTGACGGGCGCAAAAACCCGTCAGTGAAGGCGGTTTTGCGCCCGTCAGTGGAAGTTTCATGTGAGGTAGTGGATGGAGAATTTGAAGAGTCAACCTACACCAAAACCTTCTATGCAAGTTGATCCCTCAACTCTGTACAAGACTCAAGTGCAAGCATGGAACAACAATAAGAAGAGGAAGGATGGACTCAAAAATATTCATATATCCTCGAGTGCACCAATGTGTTCAACATGATCACTCCATTGACAACATACTTGGTGTCATGAATAATGGAGTAACCACTCAATCTTAGGTTGTAACTTTTTTTAATATTACTCATTTATCTCTTGTTTGGAACCCGTTAAGATGGAAGAAACACTTGATAATTCGGATTGGGTGGACGCTATGTATGAAGAGCTCAACAACTTCACCCAAAACAAGGTTTGGTCGTTGGTGAAAAGACCAGAGAAATCATCATAGGGACCAAGTGGATCTTTTGGAACAAGCAAGATGAAGATTGTCAAGCCATTCATAACAAGGCATGGTTAGTCGCACAAGGTTTCATCCAGGTTGAAGGTTTGGATTTCAGTGAAACCTATGCCCCTGTTGCCCATCTTGAGGCCATTCTTATATTGCTTGCATTTATTACTCATCATGATTTTAAGTTACATCAAATGGATGTCAAGAGTGCTTTCTTGAATCGTCCAATTTCTGAACTAGAATATGTAGCTCAATCTCCTAGTTTCGAGGGTATCGAATTCTCAATCATGTCTACAAACTCCATAAGGCACTATATGGGCTCAAGCAAGCACCACGAGCATGGTATAGTGCCTTAGGGATTTTCTAGGAAACAAATGGTTTGATACCACTCATTAGGAAGGTTGTTACCACTCGTTTCACTAAGAAGTTTGATAATGACTTGTTTGTATGGCAAATATATGTTGATGATATTATTTTGGGGTTCACTAACAAGTGATTTAGTGAAGTGGTCAGAAAGATGATGGCCAACAAGTTCGAGATGTCAATGATGGAAGAGTTGCAACTCTTTCTCGGATTTCAAATCAAGTAACTCAAGGAAGGGATGTTCATATTTCAAACCAAGTACATGAAGGACATGCTTAAGAAGTTTGACATGTTGAAATCCAAGCCCATCCACAAGCCACCTCAACCTCAACAATGATGGTAAAGCTATTGATCAAAAGGTATACTGCTCCATGATTGGCTCCTTGCTTTTCTTTTTCTATCTAGACTCGATATCATGCTTAGTGTGAGCATGGGTGCAAGGTTTCAAGCCGCTCTAAAACAGTGTTATTTATTGGCCGTTAAGAGAATCCTTAGATATCTTATTTATACTCCAAACTTAGGGCTTTGGTACCTCAAGAGTTCTTGATTCGATCTTGTTGGATATTCGGATTTAGATTATGCAGGTTACAAGGTTGATAGGCAAATCATCTTTGGAACACGCCAATTCCTTGGTAGATCCTTAATTTTGTGTTCTCCAAGAAACAAAACTCCGTAGTACTATCCACCGTCGAAGCGAAGTATGTCAAAGTAGGTAGTTGTTGTGCTCAGTTGTTGTGGATGAGGCACACTTTGAGAGATTATGAAATTGACATGAAAAATATGCCTCTTTTGTGTGATAATTAAAGCACAATCAAGATAGCTAACAACCTCATCCAACACTCCCGGACCAAACACATAGATATCTGACATCATTTCTTTAGAGATCATGTTGCTAAAGGAGATATATAATTGAGTTATGTAAAGAACGAAACATAATTAGTAGATATCTTCACCAAACCACTAGATAAGCATAGATTTTGCGAGTTAAGGAATGAGCTTAATATCTTGGATTATCATAACATGGTTTGATATCTTGCATACTTGTCTGCCTTGCTTGTGTTCTTCGGAGTTAAGATGTGTGAACACACTAAGGGAGAGTACAGTTTTCTAAATGACCATACACATCCTAAATACGTGAACAAAACTATCTTTGTATATACTACTTTTAGAGTGATTGCTACGCAAAGCACAAGCTAATCCCTCTTGGGATTTCATTCTTAATGAATGTTGGTCCTGGTAGAAATATAGACTCATGCATGGTGGAAACACCGAAAATCACCTTATTTGGTTCCTTCGGATCTTACTTGCTATTTTTATTAATTATCCTATATGGTTTTCTTCCCTACAAACCAGTGCAACATCCCTGTTTTAGTATCCTATTTTATTGTGCACCATGGCATTCATGCATGCTTAGAATTTTTGAAATTGCCGAGGAAAGACCTTCAGAAAAACCTAATTGGTTAAAAGGGTCAATCTACGAATACCTATTTTGTTTAAAAAGTCTTGAAGTAAAATATCCCAAAAATGATTGCATATTTTCTTGAGCTTAAATTTTTTCCAGAAATTAAAGGTCCTGTGGAATTGTTGTGCAAGACTAAAACAAAATAATTAGGAAAAAGAACAAGAAAATTTAAAAAGAAAATAAGATTACCTGCTACCGAAATGGGCCTCCCTTCTCTCCTTTCCCCACCTATCAGCCTACCTCCCTTCTTCCTCGATTGGGCCAATTCGGCCCATTCCCGCAGCCCACCTCCAGCCCATCTCCCCGCCACCTGGCCCGCTTTACCCCGCCACCCCCTTCTCCCTTATCTGACCGCCGCGCAAGCTAGTCACATAGCAGCTTGCCGTCGATGAGCGTCTCGCGTGTGATACTGCCCGCAGCCGGCTCGGGTCACCTCTTGCTTCTGTGGTGCCACCTCCCTCTCTTTCTTATCTCCCTCCCGACCATCTCTTCTTCTCCCGTCACTCCGAGCTCTAACAAGCCGCCGCCCTCCTCTTCTCTACCTCAACCACTGGAAAATATGTTTTCTATGACAACGGGCCCCACGTGTAAGAATTAAAATAAATAAAAGAAAATAAGAAAATTATGATAGTGGGCCCCACTATCATTGACTTGGGTCAACTTTGACCAAAGTTGACTGGGGGCCCACATGTCATAACCTAGGGCTATTTATGAAATGAGTAATAATAGAATTATTAGTAGTTATATTTATTATTTACAGAGGAAAAAGAACAAAAAGGGTATTAAATGATTTAAAACTTAGAAACATATAATAAATCCAATTTTAATCAGAAAAATGCAAATAATATATCAAAATATTTAGAAAAACAAATAATATTCATCCATGTCATTTCATGCATGATTTGATTTCAAGAAAAATATAAAATGGCTAAAAACTCAAATTTGGGAGATCTTCGGATCGCGATATTTTGAGCGTCTGAACTCCAATTAAATTGATTCCACTTGCATTAGTCTTCATTTTGAATATTGTATGCCATGACATACATTTAGTATCATGCCGGTGTTTATCATTTTAATATTCATCGTTGTACCCCTTTTTCTTGTGTTTTTGGTTCTTCCTCCCAATAGTGTCGGATGATCCGAAAGCATATAACTACAAGAAAGAGCAAGACCTAGTTGCCGAGAACCAAGGCAAGCAGCCCCGTTGAACATGTTGCAAATACCTACTACTTGCAAAGTATTATTTGTTTTCCAATTTGTTATCGCATACGTTCAAATTATATGTTCCTGATAAGTGATTAGCCTTATCCTTTGCATGTACCACTTTGTCACCCAAATCGACACCACCGCACCCCCAACCTAATTAGAGTAGTACAGTTGAAACCTTTATACTACTTATGATGTTAATTTATGCTTAGACATGTAAATTCGTAATTGGATGATAGGCAAACCAATACAGAACAGGTGGGTTGAATGGTAGGTGGGTGATCTTTGGGAAGTAACTAATAAACTTGACTAATCATTATTGGGTTAGGTGAGAGGCCATGGCTGGGAGCATGGTGGGTTGTCTCGTTTTCCCATAAGGCTGGTTTCCGATGTATATTGACCCAAGATTTGTGTACTTCTATAGGGTGGTATAATGGGGCATCCACGACTAAATAATTTTTCGTTTTCATTTGCAAGAGAAAATGATGAAAATGAAGTGGTACTCTAATACAGGTATAAGGATTACACATGGTCTGGTACAGGAGATGTATCACCTGCTATAACTTTTGGGACCGTCTCGGGTACCGGCTAGACTGGTGTACATGGATTGGCCCATTAGGGTAGCTCATACTTAAGTCAAAAACATTGTAACGGTCGTATTCAATCACACTCTGCTAACACACCTCATGAAGTGTGTCAAAGGCCTAGCATTAAGAGTCGGTCGATACGTGTAGATAAAGATGTACACCCCTGCAGGGTTTAAACTATTCGAATAACCGTGTCTGTGGTTATGGACAACTTGGTGATTACCCGCATTGAATTATACAACTACGACATTACTCTGAAACTTGCCAACTCTAAAATAGAGAAGTTAGCGACTGTTTCCTCATATGTGGTTAAGGAGGAGTCAATGGGTTAAGTGTATGGTGATCTGCAGGAGGATTTATCGAGAAGAATTTGACTCATCTTCTTTAAAAGCAATCCCGTAGTCGATTTTCTCCTACTTAAGAGTATTGTAAAAATGAATAATTAGCTTTCTGTAAAATAGTCCACAATCATCCCTCTGTTAATACACGAATTGTATCTATTACTATTTTTCCTTATAAGTCTTGTGGAGTATAATTTTGTACTCATTTTGCAGCGGTTGATATTTTTCTACAGAGGAAATCATCCCCTCTGAAGATGGTTTCTACATAGAGATCAGCACCAACAACGACTAGTTACTGGGAATCCCAGATAGTGGTCTTGCCCCTGGTCCGACAGCTTGGTTTGTGTTTGCTACCTCTTTTGGCCTTACCTTGTGGCTTCATAGCCACATTTAAATCTTCTGTTGTGTAATCGACTCTGTGTGTGAATATGTTGTTAAGTTTTTAAGTACTAGTATTATTGCAGTTTCAGTCATAGAGTTACTATTGTGATACTTGTCTGTTCTCATCTGTCTCATGTGCCTTGCGTGTATGATTATGAAGCGCATGGTGCGGGTAGGGTTTCAGAGTCTTTATCATATAATTATTAGGTGTAATCATCCCTATGAGTGACTCTTCCACTGAGAGTTTGGGAACTATATTATTGTTGGAAATATGCCCTAGAGGCAATAATAAAGTTGTTATTATTCTATTTTCATGTTCATGATTAAGTTTATGTTCTATGCTAGAATTGCATTGGTTCTTGAATATGAGATTCAGAGGAAAACCTAATTGCATGTGTGGAATAATAAACACCATTCAGATCCCTAGTCAGGCCTCTAGACTAACTCATGTATTGTTGATGGTCTTGTTTTCCTGATCATGGGCATTGTTAATGTAACAAGGATGCCGGCAATAATGGGAACACATTGTTAGGGTAACAATGGTGTTGGATAGACCCCCTTATGAGATACTGCGAGATCACTTCGTCAATATGTTGTCAGTATCTTCTCATTATGTGTTAACATTTACTTGCGTCCTTAGACCATGAGAATATCGTAGACCCGGATACCGGATGGTTGCTTTGGGGTCATCAAACGTTACTCCGTAACTGGGTAATTATAAAGGTGACTTTCAGGTACACCAGAAAGTACATCGTGGTTCTAGATATCACAAGACTGGGATTTGCCCATCCGGTGATGGAGAGATACACTCTGGGCCCACTCGGTATTACGGTGTCCAACATCGCCTGGCCAGGTATTGTGACTAAAAGGTTAGTCACGGGGATACCGGAATACGGAAACGAGAAAAGAGTACAAACCGGTAATGAGGATAACTAGGTATGGTGATCAAGGAGTTGATCACAGGGATACCGTCAAAGTCTCGCCTCGGGTTGTGTAACGTATCGTGAGGCAAAAGGATGATATGCGGTAATACGAGGTTCGCTCGATAAAGATCTTCGATGATATGTGGGAATCGTTATGGGTGTCCAGATCCCGCTGACGATTATTGACCGGAAGGTGTTCCGGACATGTCCACATATACTCGAACCTATAGGTTCACACGCTTAACGTTTTAGCGACATTTAGGAATGCTACGATTTATGGAGAACGAGAGAGAAGGGTTTCGAAAGTGTTTCGGATGATCTCGAAAGTGTTCCGGGAGGTCCCGGATGGTTCCGGTGATGTCCGGAAGTGTTCCGGAAAGTTCTAGAAGGTTACGAAAGTTCTAGAAGGTCCTAGAAGGTTCTGGTGGAGTTGGACTCCAACTCCAACAGGGTGTCCCTGCTGGAGTAGGACTCCACCTGCCTAGGGAGAGCTGCCCCAACCCCTATAAATAGAGGGGCAGGGCACCTCAAAGGGTATCCCGAGCAGCCCCAGAGGCAGCCCCAGAAGCAGCCCTAAACCCTAGGCCGGCCATCTCTAGATTGGCCACAGCCTTCTTTTTCTCTCTTTTCTAGATTGGATCTAGTACAGCTGCCGGTGCGCTGCTGCTTCTCCTTCTCGTAGATCCCCGCTGTTCTTGTGTGCTGGTCCACACATTACCGCGGTGTCGCTGATCCGGTACGCGTGGATACCTCAGAGACGTCGTATACTTCGGCGTTCGATCGGGCAAACTGTTCACGAGGAGATCGCTCTCGCGGCTGGGAGGTATAACCTAGCTGCGAGAGTCTGCGGACTTCATCGACATCGGTCAACTTCTCCGCTGCATTGACGTGATCGTCGAAGGTATGATCTCGTTGCCTGCACCTCGATAGTGATCTTGGGGTGGATTGTGCGCGGTAAATTTTTGTTTTGCGTAGCACGTTCCCCAACAGTGGTATCAGAGCGGTATTATGCGTAGTTGTAGGTACGACTAGAGCATATGTGATATGCGGCATTGCACATATGATGTGCGGGGTGTTAGATGAGATCTACCACCGGATTTTCTTGTTGTTTCCCTCTCATTGCAAAATTTTGATCTTGGCGGCATCGTGAAATTTTCAGAGGTCCGGCGAACCTTACGATCTTCGGATCGAGACATGCTAAGGATGACTTTGGTTTCACTTTAGTTGAGAAAGATAAATTTGCAATGAGCGGGCTTGTAGATGTGATCTACAGGGGGGTCATGCGTATGACGAAGTTTAGTATGGGGTTCGAGATTTCCGAGTCTCCAATTCCATACACCCCGACAGTTAAATAACTACAAGAGCAATCGTGCTTATGGTAACGTAGGTAGTAAACGGTTTGCAACGTAGCCATAAGGCCATGTATTGTAGTATAAACGTTAGAGGCGTCTAACTTGTATTTGCAGGGTATGCATGTGATGTGGTATAGCCTATGTGATGCAATGTGATTGTATGAGATGCAAAGTGTTTGTAATTTTAATTTTGTCATGACCTGCGTGTCATGAGTATGGCAATCGGCAGGAGCCAATACGATTGTCATTATTTATTGTATTAATCTACGCGTCAACTAGAAAGCCATGTAATGCATTTATTTTATTTGCTATGTGATAGCAAATAGTTGTAATTGCAAGGACATGGTGGTGACAATCTTACATCGATGGACCTTGACGCTACGCCATACGCGAAGAAGGAGTTCTCCGCCAAAAGATGTTGAAGAAGTCTTCTTCAACAAAAGGGGCTATACCATATCACAATAATTTAATTGCATGTGATGTTAATCCCTTTTTATGCACCTTGTTTGATGCGTGGTAGACGTTGTTAAATAGGGTGATCCCTCACACAAATATCAAAGTAGTTAGCGTTCTTCCAAGTGTAGCACCGTCTGGAGTATTTGCCATTCTGAGATGCGCCATGTCACATGGGTACGATAGGTTTGAAATATATGAGGCGGGCGCGAACCATTCATGCAGCAGGGCACTCGGTTGTCTTGACGAGCTTTGCAAGATCGTCTTGGGCTCAGAACACACCCATCGAAAGATGAACAAGAGTCATATGGGATATGATTGGCATGTTGACCTACCGGTCTCGTTATTCCGTCATCAGTGATGTCACATCAATGGTGTAGTGAGTCATGGATCTTGAATAACTAATAATCAATTATGAGGGATATTGGTTTTAGTGGGAGCTTACTCTAATTAAGTGTTAATTTGAGTTGCTTTAATCATGAACAATGTCTAAAGTGTATTTGTTTTTAAGTTGTAGATCTATGGCACCCGTAACCACCTTTCCACTATGCGCGTTGCTTGAGAAAAAAACTGAATTCATCTGGGAACAACTTTACGGACTGGTACCGTAATCTGAGGATTGTCCTCAAGAGTGCCAAGAAGGACTATGTCCTATTGCAAACTCTCGGTGAACTCCCCGCTAACGCTACGGATGATGAGACTCGTATCTATCAATCTAAGAGCGATGATTCCATTGCAGTACAGTGTGTCATGCTTGCCTACATGGAACCTGATCTTTAAAAGTGTTTTGAGAATTGGGCTGCTTATGAGTTAATCCAGGAGCTGAAAGCTTTGTTTCAGAAGCAAGCAAGGACTGAAAGATATGAGATATCCAAAGCCTTGTTTGAATGCAAGATGGCTGAGGGCAGCTCAGTGAGTCAGCACGTACTCAGATTGTCTGGGTACGCGCAAAGGTTGGATGCGCTAGGTTTTCCAATCCCCCAAGAGTTGGGCACTGATCTTATTCTTGCTTCCCTCCCTCCGAGCTATAGTAGCTTCATCATGAACTACAACATGAATGGGATGGAAAAGAGTATGGGTGAATTGTTCACTATGCTTAAAACTACTGAGAGTGGAATCCAGAAGGACGCCAATCATGTGATGATGGTGAATAAAACAACCAACTTCAAGAAGAAGGGCAAGTCTAAGAAAAAAGGCAAATCCAAGGGTGCTAGTATGACTGACACACCTAAGAAGTCCAAGACTGGTGCCACTTCTGATGTTGAGTGCTTCTTCTGTAAAGAGAAGGGACACTGGAAGAGGAACTGCAAGAAATATCTGGCAGAAAAGAAGAAGTCTGGAAAGTCCAGCTCAGATATGAGTGTCATACATGTTATTGATGTATTCCTTACTGGTCCGCAATGTAATTCTTGGGTATTGGATACCGGATCGGTTGCTCATATTTGCAACTCGATGTAGGAACTACAGAGGCCTAAGCGACTGGCAAAGGATGAGGTGACGATGCGCGTCGGGAACGGAGTAAAAGTTGCTGTGCTCGCCGTCGGTGTCCTACCTCTACATTTATCTTCAGGATTTATTTTAGAGCTTAGTAATTGTTACTATGTTCCGGCCTTGAGCAAAAACATTATTTCTGGATCATGTTTGTTGCAAGACGGTTATTCGTTTAAGTCTAAGAACAATGGTTGTTCGATTTATATGGATAATATGTTTTATGGCCATGCTCCCGTTGTGAATGGGTTATTTATTATGAATCTTGATGGTAATACACACATCCATAACACTGACGCTAAACGTCGCAAGACAAATGATTTGAATTCCACTTATTTGTGGCACTGCCGTTTGGGTCATATTGGAAAGAAGTGCATGAAGAAACTCCATTGTAATGGACTTTTGGAGTCATTTGATTATGAATCATTTGACACTTGCGAGCCTTGTCTAATGGGTAAAATGACTAAAACGCCATTCACAGGCCACGTAGAACGGGCGACTGACTTATTGGAGATCATACATATGGATGTATGTGGTCCAATGAGTATAGCTGCACGCGGTGGATTCCTCTACTTCATTACCTTCACGGATGATTTGAGTAGATACGGGTATATCTATTTGATGAGACATAAGTCTGAAACCTTTGAAAAGTTTAAAGAATTTCAGCATGAAGTAGAAAATCATCGTAACAAGAAAATCAAGTTTCTGCGATCAGATCGTGGAGGGAGTATTTGAGTTACGAGTTTAGCGAACATCTGAAGAGTGGCGGAATTGTTCCACAGCTTACGCCTCCCGGAACGCCACAGTGGAATGGAGTGTCCGAGAGACGTAATCGAACCTTGTTAGACATGGTAAGATCGATGATGTCATTAACTGAACTGTCATTGTCTTTTTGAGGTTATGCTTTAGAGACTGCCGCTTTTACACTAAATAGAGCACCATCTAAATCCGTTGAAACGACACCATATGAGATATGGCATGGGAAGAAACCCAACTTGCCTTTTCTTAAAATTTGGGGATGCGATGCATATGTAAAGCGTTTACAACCAAATAAGCTCGATCACAAATCGGATAAATGCTTCTTTGTTGGTTATCCCAAAGGAACTGTTGGGTATTCTTTCTATCACCGCACCGAAGGCAAAGTGTTTGTCACAAAGAACGGTGTGTTTCTCGAGAAAGAGTTTCTTGTGAAAGGGGTGAGTGGGAGGATAGAGCAACTCGACGAGATTGGTGAATCTTCGTCATTAGGTCAAAGTGATGCAACGCCGGAAGTGGTTCCAGAGTTTCCCACAATGACTGATACGGAAGCCCCTACATGTGATGTAGAGACTTCGGTCGAGCCAGCAGCTGAACCACGAAGGTCTGGTAGGATTCGCACGAAACCACAGTGGTTTTCGGACGAGGTATTGTTGTTAGACAACGATGAGCCTGCGACCTATACGGAAGCAATGATGGGCCCTTGACTCCGTTAAATGGCTAGACGCAATGAAATCCGAGATAGAATCCATGTACGAGAACCAAGTTTGGAACTTGGTGGACCCTCCTGAAGGCGTGAGGCCTATCGAATGTAAATGGATCTATAAAAAGAAAACAGATGCGGATGGGAATGTATACATCTATAAAGCTCGACTTGTCGCAAAGGGTTTCCGACAAGTTCAAGGAGTTGACTACGACGAGACATTCTCTCCCGTAGCGATGCTTAAGTCTGTTCGGATTCTTCTAGCGATTGCTGCATATTTCGATTACGAGATATGGCAAATAGATGTCAAAACAGCGTTCCTGAATGGGAAGCTAACCGAGGACGTGTATATGATACAGCCCGAGGGATTTTGTCAATCCAAAGGATGCTGGAAAGGTATGCAAACTTCAGAGATCCATCTATCGACTGAAGCAAGCATCACGGAGTTGGAATCTTCGCTTTGATGAAGTGGTCAAAGGGTTTGGCTTCATCAGGAACTGCGAAGAGGCTTGTGTTTACAAGAAAGTAAGTGGGAGCGCAATAGCATTTCTATTACTCTATGTGGATGGCATATTGTTGATTGGGAATGATGTATCTTTTCTTGACAATATTAAGACTTCATTGAAAAATAGTTTTTCAATGAAAGACTTAGGCGAGGCAGCATACATATTAGGTATAAAGATCTATAGAGATAGATCAAAGCGCCTAATAGGGCTAAGCTAGAGTACATATATAGATAAAGTACTGAAGAGGTTCAGTATGGAAAACGCCAAGAAGGGGTTCTTGCCGATGTCGCATGGGAAAAGTTTGAGCAAGAATCAGTGTCCTTCGACAACTGATGAGCGAGAACGCATGAGTAAGATTCCATACGCATCCGCGATTGGGTCAATCATGTACACCATGATATGTACACGACCAGATGTGTCCTATGCTCTAAGTGTTACGAGCAGATACCAGAGTGATCCAGGTCATGATCATTGGACAGCAGTGAAGAATATCCTAAAGTACCTGAAGAGGACTAAGGATATGTTTCTCGTATACGGTGGTGACGAAGAGCTCGTTGTAAAGGGTTATACTGACGCCAGCTTTGTCACAGATCCGGAGGATTTTCGATCTCAATCAGGCTTGGTGTATACACTGAACGGTGGCGCAGTGAGCTGGAAGAGTTCCAAGCAGGACACTGTGGCGGATTCTACAACGGAGGCTGAGTATATCGCCGCTTCGGAAGCGGCAAAGGAGGGCGTTTGGATTAAGAAGTTCATCACCGAGCTTGGTGTGGTTCTGAGTGCGCTGGATCCTATGGAGCTCTATTGTGACAATAGTGGCGCCATAGCTCAGGCCAAGGAGCCAAGGTCCCACCAGAAGTCCAAACATATACAACGCCGATTCCACATCATTCGTGAATTGATGGAGCGTGGAGACGTAAAGATATGCAAAATACACACGGACCTGAATGTGTCAGATCCGTTGACGGAGCCTCTACCACAAGCAAAGCATGAGCAACACCGGAATGCCATAGGTGTTAGGAGCTTAAGCATTGGCTAGATTATTGACTCTAGTACAAGTGTGAGACTGTTGGAAATATGCCCTAGAGGCAATAATAAAGTTGTTATTATTCTATTTTCATGTTCATGATTAAGTTTATGTTCTATGCTAGAATTGCATTGGTTCTTGAATATGAGATTCAGAGGAAAACCTAATTGCATGTGTGGAATAATAAACACCATTCAGACCTCTAGTCAGGCCTCTAGACTAGCTCATGTATTGTTGATGGTCTTGTTTTCCTGATCATGGGCATTGTTAATGTAACAAGGATGCCGGCAATAATGGGAACACATTGTTAGGGTAACAATGGTGTTGGATAGACCCCCTTATGAGATACTGCGAGATCACTTCGTCAATATGTTGTCAGTATCTTCTCATTATGTGTTAACGTTTACTTGCGTCCTTAGACCATGAGAATATCGTAGACCCGGATACCGAATGGTTGCTTTGGGGTCATCAAACGTTACTCCATAACTGGGTAATTATAAAGGTGACTTTCAGGTACACCAGAAAGTATATCGTGGTTCTAGATATCTCAAGACTGGGATTTGCCCATCCGGCGATGGAGAGATACACTCTGGGCCCACTCGGTATTACGGTGTCCAGCATCACCTGGCCAGGTATTGTGACTAAAAGGTTAGTCACAGGGATACCGGAATACGGAAATGAGAAAAGTGTACAAACCGGTAACGAGGATAACTAGGTATGGTGATCAAGGAGTTGATCACAGAGATACCGTCAAAGTCTCGCCTCGGGTTGTGTAACGTATCGTGAGGCAAAAGGATGATATGCGGTAATACAAGGTTCGCTCGATAAAGATCTTCGATGATATGTGGGAATCGTTATGGGTGTCCAGATCCCGCTGACGATTATTGACCGGAAGGTGTTCCGGACATGTCCACATATACTCGAACCTATAGGGTCACACGCTTAACGTTTTAGCGACATTTAGGAATGCTACGATTTATGGAGAACGAGAGAGAAGGGTTTCGAAAGTGTTTCGGATGATCTCGAAAGTGTTCCGGGAGGTCCCGGATGGTTCCGATGATGTCCGAAAGTGTTCCGAAAAGTTCTAGAAGGTTACAAAAGTTCTAGAAGGTTCTAGAAGGTTTTGGTGGAGTTGGACTCCAACTCCAACAGGGTGTCCCTGCTGGAGTAGGACTCCACCTGCCTAGGGAGAGCTGCCCCAACCCCTATAAATAGAGGGGCAGGGCACCTCAAAGGGTATCCCGAGCAGCCCCAGAGGCAGCCCTAAACCCTAGGCCAGCCATCTCTAGATTGGCCACAGCCTTCTTTTTCTCTCTTTTCTAGATTGGATGTAGTACAGCTGCCGGTGCGCTGCTGCTTCTACTTCTCGTAGATCCCCGCTGTTCTTGTGTGCTGGTCCACACATTACCGCGGTGTCGCTGATCCGGTACGCGTGGATACCTCGGAGACGTCGTATACTTCGGCGTTCGATCGGGCGAACTGTTCGCGAGGAGATCGCTCTCACAGCTGGGAGGTATAACCTAGCTGCGAGAGTCTGCGGACTTCATCGACATCTGTCAACTTCTCCGCTGCATTGACGTGATCGTCGAAGGTATGATCTCGTTGCCTGCACCTCGATAGTGATCTTGGGGTGGATTGTGCGCGGTAAATTTGTGTTTTGCGTAGCACGTTCCCCAACAATTATCCTACTCCAGCCGAGCATTAATTTGCTGGGACAAGTTTGGGATCGATGTCTCGGCTCAGTGAGAAAAGAGCGACCATATCACACTACTTAGGGTTGATGCCTCGGGCTATTCAAGGCCATATCACTCCAGTTCTCTTGGAATTTGTGGCCAAGGGTTGAAGTCGGGGTTGATGTTTGGACTTAGCGGGTGATTTCACTTAAAGATTCCATGTTATGGATTTTGGGTCCCGAACCATCTAGGATATTATTTCCTGTACTTTTTCCATATACCTTAATTCTTTTTTTCCATACTTTCTAGTACTATTTAAATATTTCATTCATCATTTCATTACAACACTATCCTTTTCATAATGTACCTTAATTCGTACATTACATAAATATTTCATTCATCATTCCATTATAAAAATATTTCATTCAACTTTTCCATTATAACAAATATCTCTTTCGAATGTTGTCATGTTTGTAGCAAGTTTCCACAAGTTGTTTTTCCTCGACCCTTACGCAGTTCCTGATAGGTGGCAAGTCATCCAATTGGTTGTATTCTTCC
This sequence comes from Stipa capillata, assembly GCA_019208055.1. Lineage (NCBI taxonomy): Eukaryota > Viridiplantae > Streptophyta > Magnoliopsida > Poales > Poaceae > Stipa > Stipa capillata. Next base: position 53,802 of record JAGXJF010000321.1, on the reverse strand, counting down.
TTGTCCACTACATTTTCAACCCCCACAATGCATCTTTTTCCAGACATAACTATGTGCCGCTTCTTATTATCGGGTCGGTTAAATAGAAGATTTGGTCAAATTGGTTGGCAAGCACGAACGGTTCATCCTTATACGCAAAGCGGTCAAGGTCAACGGTGGTGAATCTGTACTTGTTCACTTTGACGTATTGCGGATTAAACTTTATGTAGTCGAACTCCCAAATCTCTTCTATGAACGTATAGTACAGCCTTTTCCTGTCAGCTGTATCTCGGGCATCAATGTAGACACCATTGTTCTGTTATGTGCTCTTTGAACCATTGGTGATCCCCCACACATTCACTCATCGAACCAATTATTGAATCGAATGTTGTGCTCTTTCATCCTCCAAGGATTCGTCGCTTCTAGATACTCTCTCCTTATCTTATCCTCATGCTCTTAATTATACGGGAAAACTATAGTCATGTGTTACAACACCGTGAAATGGGCTCGAGCAACTGCCACTACTACAGAAAACGTTATTACTGACGGGCAGAAAACCCCTATCACTGACGGGTTTCCAGTTTGTCAGTAAATAATCGTCAGTGGTGACTTTGTTACCACTGATGGCATCTAATTACCCGTCAGTGGTGACTAGTGGTGACCGGTAGAAGTTTGCCCCCATCAATGGTGACTGGTTACCACTGACTGGTAGAGGTTTCTACCCGTCAGTGATGACTTTTTAGGGATTCAAAAAAAGATCACATCTCAAAAAATAAAACATTATCATAAATTTCTCACTGCATTCATATCACATATTCAATTACAGATGTGGCACCATTTACACCATTTAGATACATAGCTCAGGGGCATACATCACATATAGACACTTTTAAATACAAGTGAAGCATAGCAAACAAAAATATCACTAAGTTTGAAACAAAACTTAGGAATATCACTAAGTTCAGAACATAACTTAGGAATATCACTAAGTTTAGAACATAACTTAGCCATAAGGAAGGAAAACTAGCAGCTGCTGCCAGGCATCCTCAGATATGTTGTGACGTTGATACTTCTGAAAAAGGAAAAGATACAGTTAAGCTACAAATACATGGGAATGTCTAGTACTTCATTTACTAACACCACGATTTTACCATGACTAGGGTCCCTACGTTGATCCAAGTCATGGTAAATTCAAGGTGTTAGGTATATGAAATGCAGTCCAAAACGTGGTAAATTGGTGGTGTTAGTAAAACTAAAGGGGGTCAAATTCATGGTAAAATCGTGGTGTTAGGTGAATCCCGGAAGGTCCAAGTCGTGGTAAAATCATGGTGTTAGGTGCTCACCAGATGGCTAGCGAGGATGACCTTGGTGCCTTCTTGAGGAGGAACTTGATGGTGGGCGCGGATGGGGGTGTCATCGGTAGTCTTCTGGGCGTTGTCGAGCGGCACGTTGAGGTCGGTGCGCATGAGCACCTTCTTCCCTCTTAGATCCTGTCTCTCCCAGGGTGCCCACGCTCCTCTTGGTCGCCATCACTCCTCGCTCCCTGCACCAAAACATACGCCGCAAGCATCAAACAATAGCCCACGAGAAGGCGATGACAGATCCAGCACGACAGGGATGAGAGATGCCACTGGTTGTGGATGAGGGGAAGCGGGAGGAGGGGAGAGATCGAGGGAGGGAGAGATGGAGAAGGGGAACGGGGAGAGGAGAGGGGCGGCGGACGATTGGAGAGGACTAGGGCTGTGTGGGAGTAGGACTTAGGGCATTTTATAGATAGAAGGAGTCATCACGGATGGGCCAAAATTATGCCCGTCATTCCTAAGATGGTCATCACTGACGGGTCAATTTTCTACCCGTCCGTGATGACATTGGAAGTCATCACTAACGGGTCGGTTTTCCTACCCGCCAGTGATAAATGATGTTATCACTGACGGGCGGAAAATCTACCCGTCACTGACAATCATCATTGACGGGTCAGTTTTCCTACCCGTCAGTGATGAAATCTTTGCAAAAAGCTTTCAAGCTCATGGCATATGCATCACTGACGGGTAGAAAATCTACCCGTCAGTGAAGTGAACTCATCACTGACGGGCATGAGTTACCCGCCAGTGATACCGATCGTGGATGACATTTTTTGTACTAGTGTGCATCACGTTCAGAAGTCTAGAATGATTTTTTTCTAAGAATACTGATTCCTTGAAGTCTTCCCTGGTGTCGAGATTGAGGCACAAAAATCGGTTGGACTTGAGCCATGTAATCTATGCAAAACAACTTCTTCTGAAGCATAACCTTCAACAATACTATCCTCCAGCCGAGATCAATTCCACCCATAGAACTTCAGAATTCTCATGTACCTCTCGAACAGATACATGCTCCATAGAAACATGGGCCTGGACATGTTTGTCTCCTAAACGAGGTGAACAATGAGATAGACCATGATTGTGAAGAAAGATGGTGGAAAATACATATCAACTTGGCATAGTCTTCACCACTCCTCTTGCATATCATCTAGTCCACCGAGATCCATGACCTTCTTAGAAATTGTGTTAAAGAAAAACCATAATCTCATGATTTTCTCTGTAACATTGATCAACGAGATATTTCTAGTTGCTATTGGGAGCATCTGCTTGAGCAACACATGACAATTATGAGATTTCATGCCAATTAGTTTCAAGCCTTCCATGGAAACAAGTAACCAAATAGAACTTTAAAACTATGCAAGAAGCTTCACATTTCAGTTCTCTCGGTCTAGGATAAAGTGTAACAAGCAGGGCAAAGGTACATGTAGCCTTTCTCAGTATTTATTAGTGATAACTCAGGTTTGATGCCCATATCGGCCAAGTCCAAGTGTGTCTTAAGGTTGTCCTTTGTTTTTTTCACAAATTTTCAATATGAGGCCGAGCACGCTGTCACATACATTCTTCTCTATGTGCACCACATCGATGCAATGCTAAATTTCTAGATCCTTCTAGTATGGAAGGTCCCATAGTATCGGTCTCTTCTTCTACATACTCATCTCAAAGTGCTTCTTTCATTTCTTTTGTCCCTTCTCAAGAACAATGGTAATATCCTTAACCACCTCATGCACCTCTATACCACTAAAAGGCAATGGTTTTGAACCGTATTCCGTTTTACCGTCAAATTTTCTCGTCATCCAGTATAGGTGACTCCTCCGAAGGAAGGGATGGTGTCGCATGTACACTGCTTTGCAAGAGTTGTTTATCCACACAATTGTTGTATTAAACATTGCATACAAGTTTTGGCTCCTTTTATTGTCTGGCCAGACATGTTACCAAATGCAGGATAATCATTAATGGTCAAGAACAGCAAGAAATGTAACGTGAAGTACTCGTGTTCGTCCGCATCCCATACTTGCACCCTTTCTGTCCACAGGATTTTCAAATCGTCCACCAATGGTGTGAGGTATACATCAAGGTCATTCACAGGCTGCTTTAGGCCTTGGATAAGTCTGGCCATCATGATGTGCTTTTGCATCATGCACAACTAAGGTGAAGGTTGTAATTACAAAGATTCACGGGCCAAGTGATGTGTCGGCTTTTCATATTGCCAAAGGGATTCATTCCATCAGTACTCACTCCAAACCTTATATTCCTGGCTTCTGTACCAAATCCTAGGTACTTCCTATCGATGTTTCTTCACTAGGCTGCATCAGCATGGTGTCTTAGCTTTTCATCAAATTTTTACACTCCTAGGCATGCCAGCGCACCAGCTTTGCCTCATTTTAGTTTGCAAACAAATGTTTCAATCGATGAATTACGAGCAGATATATCAAGCAACCTTTGCTAAAGTTCCTTTCATCACCTCGGTGCCATCATCAATGATGTCTATCTGACTTTTACGCTTGTATTGAGATGTTTTGCACACCGGATATGGATACGTATTTTCATACTCTTTATAGTAAAGGATCCAGTCCTTCAAATGTGCATGCATTCTTTCTACTCCCATTCCCAGTGGACAAAGAACCTTCTTTGCTTTGTTGGTGGTTGTGGGCAACCCATTCTCCTTTAGAAGCATGTCTGCCAAAAGACCTAATAGCGCAGTGAATCTCTTGTCAAACTATCCATTTCCTACTTTTAGCCTCCGAAGTTCTATTATAGATGACAATTTTGAGTACTTTTTCTTGCAACCCGGATACAACGTTTCTCTTAGTTCTCGAACAAACCCAAAAATTCATTATAGCCTCTGTCATCATGATTACCTTCTTCATCACGCAACATCTGATCTAGATCGGGCAAGGGCATCCTCATCAATCGACATTTGATCAACACCAGCACAATCGCCGTCATTTGGCATATCATCATTGTTTACCTCTAGTGTATCTTTGACTTGGTTCTCCATGATGTTATCATTATCTTCATCTATCACCTCTTCTTCAACATGTTTAGTCCAAATGCTATACCCTTCCATGAAACCCCTTTGGATCAAGTGCTTCTCCATCTGCTTTGAGTTCTACCACATCTTGCTACTCTTACAGTCAAAGCATAGATAGTACATCTACTCTTTCCCCTTATTTAACATATCATCTTCGACAGCTCTTGTACATCTACCTTCGATCCATATGTGTTTTTGGTACAAAGATTCAATTAAGATCAATCCCTACATAAAAGGCATAATGATGTAAAGTACAATATATAAATAAGTGCCTAGCACTTTTACTTCTTCACCAAAATGCAAACTATATGCATTTAAATTCCAATTGTTAATTAGTTATGAACCCTAAATATTTGTATTAATCTAAATAATCCTCTAATATATAAACATATGTGCCTATACATGCATCATAGCCGGAGAACGGCCACCGGGTGTTGCGTTACCGGAGGGAGGGCGTGCCGCTAGGTCCTGCGTCAGAGGAGAAGCCGCTGGAAGGCAGGCTCGCGCTGACGCCGTGTCGGAGAAGAATACTATGCCAGAAAGGGGCGAGCGCATAACGAGAAGTCTCAACCGATGCTTCGATTTGGCGCGGCCGGACTCGTCGTGGACAACGGTGATGGCGATGATGTCTCCGCAGGTTTCGAGGATAGGGAAGAAGGGTGGGAAGGACGGCGGGTTCCAGGGCCATAAATGAGGTAAGGACAGTCGAGATCGATCCGGTGCTATCCACCTTGGCATCCCTTCTTTGCTTGTTGAGACCGATTGCTCTTTGTGTAGAGGCTAGCGTAATAATAACGTGTTAGAGTTGTAGTAGTGACAATGAGAGAATGAGAGATTCTTGTATCATTGCACTGTTCATGTACATACATATATACATCCAAGAGATGGGCAGTTGCTTCATTGAAGGGATATTAGCAACTGCAAATGATAGTTAGAAATGATCATAATGTCGGTTTGCAACAGCTCAATTAGGTTCAAGTGCAAAAATACAACTTTTACCTTTTCAGGCCTCCAAAATTTGACAAATAACAAGAAAGTTTGTAATGTCATGAGCAAAATCACGATTATGCATTGCATTGCAGCAAATGACATCCAAATGGAGTGTCAAGGGCCAATTTTATGTTTTTCCTTTTTTCTGAAGAAGATATAGATACGCTGGATATATAGGGGATTTTATTAATCTCCGATACAAAGATTCACATGGATAAAATAAGGAGCCGATTTCCAAATCCCTTGGATAAAACTGCAGACTACGTACTTTTCAGTCAGACAGTCAGCAACTCAGGGTTGTCCGTGCAAGTTGACTTGTACACGCAAGATCGATGACACTTTTTGTTCTTTTTGCGATGAAGATTTTGTTTTGTTATAGCACCGTAAGAAGGGCAGATCGATGACGTGCGCCCTGAGCTGTTCTCGTTTTGCACCTCACACCTATCCGGAGAGGCATGCGTACAAACAAATTACTAGTTTTGATTCGTACGTACTGTAATCTCGCATGCCTTGCTGACCGCCTACATCACCGCACGCCTCTAGGTTGTTCATTTTTCTAATGACTATGGTTAGCGAGGGGACCGCAAATGGCGAGCCGCCACACAGGCGGATTAGTTTAATCGACCTACGAAAGATCCAGCTCAGTGCCTTGATTTATTTGGTTATGCTAGTGTGGTTAGGGTGAGCGTGTACGTCAGTGGTCAGAAAAAGGTGAGCGTGTACGTCATTAATCAAACCAGTGTAGCTGCATGCGACTTCAAGCTGTCACTAGTGTACGTTTCTGACACATTTGTCATGTTCTCCTGTAGCTAATTCGATGAGCTTCTACTTTGTTTGGTTTTTTTTCCTTTTCTTTTTCTTTTCTGAACGGGCAAAGATTTCATATATAGTTACTCAGTATTAACTCTTTCCTCTTCACTTATTGAAAGTGATTACAACAAAAATAGGAGAAGTGATCCGATAGTGCTCTGAAAGCGGAAACACAGCATGTTAAAAGCAAATGGCCAAACCTAGCAGTGTAACACCTTTTTTTTGAAAAAAAGTTCACTTTCTTTCCTCAAATTAAGCTAGTCTTATTTTCCTCTTAAGTTATTTTTGGTTTCAATTAACCCATAAACTATTTAAATTGGAAGCACTTTACCTCCGACTGATTTTTTTTAAATTAGGAGCACTTTACCTCCGATTGATTTTTGAAAGGATAAAATCGTATCTAGAAGTATTTAAAAATCTGAAAAAAATACATATATGTATGTTACAAGTGTGTATATACATATAAATTTTGATAAAAAAATATTATCATTTACGACCTATAAAAATTTGTTACTATACAAATTTTTTTATAGGCCAAAAAGTGTCATTTTTTTTTACCAAACTTTACCTGTATATTCTGCCCATAACATACATGTATGATTTTTTTTAGATTTTTTCAAAACTTATAAATTTGATTTTATCCTTCTAGAAATCAACCAGGAGATAAAATGTTTCAAATTCAAATAGTTTAGGAGATTAAGTGAATCAAAAATAATTTGAAAAGAAAAGTAAGCCTAGCCAATAATTTAGGAGAAAAAGATAGACTTTTTCGTTTTTCTAAAGCAAATAGCTAAGAGTAGCATGCATACCCTAGCAGCGCGACGCCTTCTAGTCTCTATGGCTAATGGGCGTCGCTTGATTTGCACTAGCCAAAATATTGGGTGGGTTGTTTAGCGTGGATATTCCACCATGATGTTTGGGCATTTGAACTCATCACCTACAGGGTTGTACTAGCTAATTGTACCAATGTTCGTAAAAGGAAATCCTTTTGAAGCCAGAGAGCAGAGTAACAGGATAAAAACACGGTGACGCGCGCCAACCTTACGACGTACGTACGCGCGTGCCATGACGACTTGTGCTCCCGTGTGTACACGGCAACGAAACGAAAAGCCCGACGCGCGTGCCAGGACGACTTGGAGCAGTCGCGGTTGATCAGTTTCTACTTTCTTGCGAACGAAGCTCGTTAATTTGCCCGCTGCCACGGGCCGGTTCCCTGGGCTGTGATCGGGTCAACCGATGGAAGGGCCAGAAAGCGGATATCGTAACAAACGAGTCAGAAGAGAAGACTCCATTGGAGGTATCTTCACTGCAAAGCTTTGCCCCCGTTGACAGATCGCGCAGTTTTTTGTGATGCACCGACGACTCATCGTCGGGTCGCTGGGGAACCACGCGTCTGATCCGATCTCTCTCTTCCCCCATCTCCTGCGTATATATGGTAGGAAGCGTTCAGTTGATCAATTCTCTTTGGCTGCGCGCGCACGTAAAGCTTTAGCAGCAACTGTGCGACAGTGAGCTAGAATTTTGACCACTTCTTCTGGAGAAAGAAAAAGGAAAGGAAAAAATATTAGAGCACTTCACTGCGGTCAGCTTCACCACTCACCATCAGTTGTCGTCAGCGTGGTCAGCCCAACGCTCCCACCGATCCTCTCTCCCCGCTCGCCTCCTCCAGCTTGACCTCTGCCATGTAATCCTCTACGATGTGGCGTCGTTCTCGATCGAGCTTCATTTAGCTCCACATTCAACCGCGCTTCAGCTGCTCTTCCTCGTCGCTGGCTGTCATGCCGATACCCTGAGCCAGTTGGGTCTGCAGCCGGCGGGGCTCGAGCCAGCTGGATCGCCGCGGTGGGGCTCGAGGGGAGGCGATTGCCGGCGGTCGCGAGACCGTTGTGGGAAAGAGATGTGTTGCATTTTTGGGGTTTTGGTTGCATAAGTTGTTTCTCTGCTAAGCTTGGAGCTTTTTTCTTTTTTGTGCTACATACCTCTCGACGACTTGTTGCACGTGCTTCCCAGTTTTGTTGCTATCACCGTATGGTTTTTTGTTGCAATCAGCAGCATCCGGAAATATTCGCGGGACGGTGCTTAGGGCCATTCGGAAATTAGCAACCCTCCACCCCGGATGGCTGCCTAGTCATTGGATGTTCGTTGTGCCGCCGCCGCCGCCGCCGCACAACCGTTTTCTATATAATGCATGCAGCTTAATTATTACAAAATCATTATAGAGTTTACGTCAAATGACAATACCGAAATTGACAAGCTATATCATTAAATAAGTAGAAAATATATAGCCTATTATTAAAACATCATCTAAACTAGGACATAATTAAATCTCTTGATAGCCGACTTCAACCTCTTGGCACAAAAAACATCAGCTCCTACTTGAATGATTGACAATATATTAAGGACCATCATCGTAATCAGTTGATACATAAGAAAAGAGTCTACAAATGATTGATCAAACTATTTTTATCAAAAATAATATCATTCTACATAACCAAATTGACCAACATAAAGGAGTTGCGTCCACTAAAATCTGAGAGCGACTAGATCTATCTACTCTCGCAACCAATTCCCAAAAATAACTATGAGGTGGAAAGATGCCGAACTTTCTGAAGATTATTTGCCATGTGAAACGAGCAAAATTACACTTGAAGAAGAGATGTTGAATTGTCTCCTCATGGCTACAGAAGGCAAATTCCATTCTAATTCCATTTTGATAAATTGTCCTTATTCAAAATCACCCCATGGTAAAGATACCACAAAAAGATTTTTATTTTGCGAGGGAGATCTATATAAGCGTGGTGCGGGATTTCTCATCGCGATGTGTCTGGCGGTATGCCGTCTCTCTCCTTCCCCTTCTAGGCGACTCCGAAATCTCCTCGTCGTGGCTTTCTAGGCCGCTTCGCCGCCGTCGGAATCCCCATTGTTGGCCGCTTATTCCAGTCTTCTCGTCCTTTTTCTCTCCTCCAACCAGCCCTCTCCTCCATGGCGTCCCCACAACCTCCAGGAATCCATCCCAGTCCTCCACCTCAAGACCCCCCACCAGAGCAACATCTCTCAGATCCTCCATTCTCAACAAATCCTGCTTCCCAGCAGATTTCACCTAAGGGAAATCCTTATCAACAACATGTGCTTCAAGGAGATAAAGATCTCCAGCAAGCTGGAGAACTTTCAGCGCAGGTCTCTTTGTGTGCACGAAAAGAAGCAGAGCGCCAGCGGAGTAAGCAAACTGTGGATCAGATTATGGAAGATCAAGGCAACCTAAATCAGGATCAAGTAGAAAGGCCAGGTTCACCCCATGTCTCTCTTGCTCAATATCCCGAACACCCTATTCTTGGAAAAGAAGTTGCTGTGGGAGAAGGGGATTCTGCTGCTCCGAAAGCCTCCACTAACAAGCATTTAGATGAATTAGACCTTGCAAAGATTATGCAGGGTCTGCAGATTGCAATCCCAGAGGAAATAGAAGTTGGATACCAGGAAGAAGAAATACAGAAGTCTGAGGAAAGTTCTCCTTTTCAGGTGCTAAAGAAGGTTGCTTCTTCAAGTGGCACTCCAAGAAATATTCCTTTGCAGCCTTTAAATGAAGCTATGTCAAAAGCATGGGGGAGCAACTACTAGATAATAGATCAGGTTAAGAATGCAGTTTACAAAGCCTACTTCAGAGATGATGATGTTATGGATTTTGTGCTTCAAAGACAGCCATGTTCGATGGAAGGAGACAATCTGCTGCTAGAATGGATTAATCCAAGAAATGCTCATAAGGATCCGGATAATTACAATTTTAATTTCATATATGTGCCTATCAAAGTTTACGGGGTACCTCAACGTTTCAGAACATCTCACCTCATGCAGTATGTCATTGACAAGGTTGCGCAGCCTTCAGACATCCACCCGCCCCCAGACATAAGGATGGTGATAAAGGATGATTATGTTTCTGCTTATGCCAAGATGGATGTTAGAACTCTAGTTAAGGACAAAGTTAAGTACTATGTGTCTCCTAATGAATATGTTTTGTTTTACCTGAATTACGACAAAGTTAAGAAGATCTGCACATTTTGTTGCCTTATGTCCCACATAGTTCAATTCTGCCTCAACAGGAGAAAGCTCATTTTGCACTTGCAGAGTATTGGAGCAAGTACAGCTTCTGTTCCGTTTTCCTATGTCGGGCTATGGACTTCTCAAGCTACAAAAATTCCTCAAGTGGCTTTGGAGCAGGCTAAAGTACTTGGAGGACTCACACCAGAGTTTAGACAATATATGAAAGTAGATAATTTGGTTGAATCATCTTCTTTGTCACTGTCAAGGTTTACTTTGTCAGATAGTGCTTCTGGCCAAAAGCAGCAGCAAGGGAGGGAAAATCCTAAGCTTTCTGATTCAAATGAGAAAAAAGGTACTAAGTTGCTTCCTCTCCCTAGGCCCACACAAACCCATATGCAACGATATAGCCTTCTTGGGCCACCTCCTACAATTGCTTCCCCAAAGCGCTTTCACCCTCCAGCTAATCCAAACACTATTCCCAGTCAGCTTCATATTGAAATTCCTCAGCCTCCCTCTAGAAACGACATGCTCCGGACAGCAGCTCCACCTCAGTACATGGTCAGGACAGCCGCGGGACTCCCCTTATTCTAGTCAAGCACTCAGAGGAACTTAATATGTCTACATATGCCACCTGCAAGAGACATTTAGAATCTTCACTTTCTCAACACAGATTGAAGAGACAAGTCACTGCTGATCCTGTGAGGGAAGAAGAACAAGAAGGAAACAACGAAGAAGGTTTAGTAAGATTCAGGTCTGTTCCACCTTCTTCACCTCAGTATTCTGGCACAGCTTCCTCGCTCCCTCACTCGTCAGGTAAACAAAATTTGTACCGTCCCCCACAAACTTGCTATAGGCACAATTCAGTTAGTTATGTGGACAATAGCTTTCACTGCCAAGCTACTCAAGCTTCACAACAAGCACAAAACACTAGCATTAAGTTTGCAGCAGGGAGAGACTCTCTGCTCTCTGGGGAAAGAAGAAAAGTTTTCCCAAGGAGCCATTCTCGCTGGGATAAGAGACGAGTGGGAGGCAAATCTCACAAGGCCCCTGTTTCAAGGCTTCCCGGCGATGTTCTTGACAACCACATTGCAGGAGCTATACAACAGGCTCAGCAAATCGCCTCTAACATTTGGGTTTTTCATAATGCTAGTCCTCCTGAGCCATCACATCAGCAACCCCTCATCCAAGCAGTTAGCACACTAGCAAAGATTCAAAGTGCTCAAGACCCAGAGTAGTTCAGGCCATGGCTGGAGAATGCAGCTGCAGCGACTATGGGAGCTACCTCACAAGATGATCACCACTAGGGTATGCAGCCTAGTCATATGCCTAGCGGACCCCAATTGGCTATGGATGCCAATGGCAATATAGTTGCAACAAGCTATGAACCTGCAATGGTAACAGGTAATGAAGTCATATCAAAGAATAATAATGAGACAGATAATATGGAAGGGATCGAAAACAATCTGCACTCAAACAAAGAACAGGCAGTGGCGCCAGCCTCTAAGGCGCCATGGGGGCAATGAGTCTCATATCTTGGAACTGTCGAGGAGTGGGCAGGAGCCTCAACAGTAATAAAATTCTCTGTCTTGCCCGATTGATCCAATCAACGAATGCTAAGGTAATTTTTCTTTCTGAAACCAAGTCTTCTAAGTTTAGTAATTCTCAGCTTTCTAATCATTTTAATATTGCTCATAGTTATGTAGTTCCTTCTGAGGGTCGATCTGGAGGATTGTGGCTTTTATGGGAAAGCGACGTCTACCTCAATGTTATTAGCTCTAGTTCTAGCTTAATCCTTGCCTCTGTTGTAAACATCTCTACTAATGAGGCTTTTAATCTAGTTTGCATGTATGGGGATCCCACCCATTCCAGAACTGTGGACATCCGGAATGACGTTACCTCTTTTGTCAATGTAAATATTGGTAAACCTCTGCTCTGTATGGGTGACTTGAATGACCTTATGCACCCCTTTGATAAAAGTAATGTTAATTATGTTAATTATGGTCATTTGCGCTCCTTTTGTAATTATGTTAAAAATTGTGGCTTAATGGATTTGGGATACAGTGGACAGGCTTATACTTGGATGAACAAAAGGTACTCCTCTACTCCTCTTTATGAAAGACTTGATAGATTTCTAGCAAATGCTGAGTGGTGTGATCTTTTCCCAAATGCCAATATCTATAATTTGCCCATTATGTTAAGTGATCACGCTCCTGTTTTGGCTGTTCTTCATTCTAAATTTAAAAAGCCTGCTTACCACTTTAAGTTTGAGAACTGGTGGCTCCTGGAAGATGATTTCCATGAAACAGCCATGAAAGCCTGGAACAACACTCAAAACCAATCGTTCCCTTCAAGAACTAAACAATTGGCAGGCTCCCTTAAGGTCTGGTGTAGAAAAAAGAAACCTCTCCAACAACAACTACAAGACTTAGAACAACAAATCACAGAAGTTCAAGAGCAACCTTTACAACTCCAAGACCATAACAAGGAGACAAAGCTCATTAAAAGTTGCGAAGACACTATGACAAGACTCACTTGCTTTTACAAGCAAAGGGCGAAAAAGCATTGGGCAACTCTAGGAGACAGAAATACCAAGTTCTTTCATATCTCTGTTCTTAAAAGACGCAGGAAAAATAGAATAGTCTCCATTAATAATGCCCTAGGTCAAACCACTCTGGATCCAGAAGAAATTGCCGATTGTTTATCAACTATTTGAAAAATATCTTCTCTTCAGCTAATTCTGTCAATACGAAGAATCCCCAAGTTTTTTATGCAGATGTAATTCAGGATGAATTCACTAATTCAATACTGTAGAAAGATGAAATTTGGAATATTTTGAAGAATATGAGGAGTGACGCTTCACCAGGCCCAGATGGACTGAATGCAGCTTTCTATAAGGCTGCCTGGCATTGGATAGGTGATGATATTACAAAGCTGGTTCAAGATTTCTACTACCAAGGTACTTTGCCTCCTCAATTGAATGAGACTAGCATTGCTCTCATCCCTAAGAAGCACTCAGCCATGCAACATCAAGATTTTAGACCTATAAGTCTCTGTAATATTATCTATAAGATTATTGCTAAATCTTTAGCCAACAGGATTAAGCCTCATCTTCCTAATAGAATCTTGGATACTCAACAAGCTTTTGTCGAAGGTAGGAGAATCTCCAACAATGTTATTATAGCCCAAGAGATTACTCACTCCTTCAATCTCTCTTCCTGGACAAATCAAGTTTTCATGCTTAAAATAGACCTTGCAAAAGCTTTTGATAGGCTAGAATGGAACTTTCTTATTAATGCTCTTCGTAAACAAGGATTCACTGACCGCTTTATCAACCTTATTAACGCTTATATCTCTAACTCCATGTTCTCTGTTATTATAAATGGCAATCTACATGGTAGATTTGGGAGTTTCAGGGGCATAAGACAAGGATGTCCCTTATCCCCATATTTATTTGTGATCGCCATAAATGAGTTGGCTGCAGGTCTACAAGAGGAGCTCCTTAGAAGCAATCTGCAAGGTATTGTCCTAGGTCCAAATTCTCCTTCTATCTACTCATTAATGTTTGCAGATGACTTAATTGTCTACGGACAAGCAGATCAGATTGAGGCTACAACCATATGGAACACCTTGCAGTATTTTTGTGCTCTTTTAGGTCAGACACCTAACTGGGCTAAATCCTCAGTACTTTTCAGTAAAAATGTCACTCAGGCTCAAAAAGATATTATTAAGGGTATTTTTAGAGTTGTTGACATGAAGGCTGAAACCACCCACTTGGGTCATCATCTCATAATGCCTGCTAGGAACAGATCAGATGTTTACTCCTTTGTTCTCGTTAAGTTTAAATCTAAACTAAATGGGTACAAAGCTAATAAACTCTCTCACGCTGGTAGGCTCGTCTTAATTAAATCTGTTTTCTCTTTGCTGCCGGTTTATTATATGTCTAACATCCTTTTCTCCAAGAATATGTTAGCTAAAATGAATGCAGTTATTAGAGATTTCTGGTGGACAGGGGTTTAGGACGACAATCAAACTAGACCTCTTTATCTTAAAGCCTAGGCAGAAATATGCAAATCCAAGAAGGAAGGAGGTTTGGGTATAAGAAATCTTGAGTCTGTTAACAAGGCAATGCTAGTAAATGCAGCTTGGAAAATAGTCAACTCTCCGGAAAGCATTACAACCAAAATTCTCAAATCCAAGTACTTTCCTCACTCTTCATTTTGAAAGGCATCGAATAATGTTCCAAAATCTGCTTTTTGGATGTCAATTCTCAAGGTAAGGGAGCCCCTTATTAATGCCACTTCTATCCAGATTTCAAAAGGTAATACTTGTATTTGGTCTACCCCTTGGTGTCCCTTCTGGAACAAAATTCATGACTGTCTTAACATTCATAATGCTGGCTTCATTTACCCTGCTACTATATCTGATCTATGGATGCCAAACTCCAAGAATTGGAATGTAACTTTGCTTACCAATTTATTTGGTGCCGTTAAGGCTAACATTATAGCTAATATTCCTGTTGCTCATGATAATAACGATGATACTTTAATTTGGAAGTTCACTCCTTCAGGAATATGCACTTCCAAAAGTGCCTATCAACTATTTTGTCCTGCTTTCTATGGTCTCAATGCAGGTCCCCAAACTTGTCTCACAGCTCAAACTAGAAATATGATTCATGCTATTTGGATAAACAAACATGCCTCCTAGAGTACAGGTTTTTGGTTGGAGATTATTAAGAAAGGCGATCCCTTCAGGAGGTAGAGCTGCAGCAAGATCAGTTCACATTAACCACAAGTGTTGCAGGTGCGGCATGGATGAGAATGACTTCCATCTTTTCTTTTCTTGTCATTATGTTCAGGCAGTTTGGTTCGCTTCTCCTCTAGGTTTGAGAGTTGAAGGCTTGATTCAACAAGGGATTGACCAACTAGAAGATGCTCTTTATCACATAATCACAACCTATAAAACTGCTAACTCTATTGCTCTAATTTTTAATATTTTTTGGTCAATCTGGAAAGCAAGAAATGAGCTTCTTTTCAACAGAAAACAAAGTGCTCCTCTCCAGGTTTTACATACTGCAAATGCACTTTTTAATACAAGGGAATTGGAGCAAGGTGAACAGGGAGGCTCAGCTTATCCTCCACCTGCAGTTTCTAACTCATCCTCTCTGCTTGACAGAAACAGAGTTATGTTGGGTCCTAATATTTATACTGATGCAGCTTGGAAAAGTTCTCCTACCTCTTCTCTTGTTCTTGCAGATACCAGAAGTAAAGCAGGGTTAGGAATATTCATGCATTGGACCAATGAAGGTAACATGCAGGCTATTCTTGTTCAAGCTACTTCCATGGCGAATTCTGCATTGCAAGCTGAAGCACAAGCTCTAGAGCTTGCTGCTCAAATAGGTCATGCCATGAAGGTGCACAATCCTTATTTTTTAACAGACAATCAAGTCTTGGCGGAGGCAGTAGCAAGAAGAAACCCAACTAAGTATCCAGGGCACTGGGCAATAAGACCAAATCTACATCAGTTCATTTCCTGTACACAAGGCATTGATGCAAGAGTCTTGAAGGTAAAAAGGGAGAATAATAAGATTGCTCATAAGCAGGCTCAAGATGCTTATAACCTTTTCAATATTGGAACCTGCTTCTACAGTTGTTTCGGTTCAAGTCATGATGCATCAAACTGCCCTGTAAAAGCTGTTCTCAGCTCTCTGAATGTGCAATCCTGCACATTGATGTTAGTGACCTATTTATGAAGTTGTAATGGAAGTTTTAATTGTTGCCAAAAAAAATTTGCGAGGGAGTTTCAATCGCCACATATGTTTGGCCCGGGAATTGGTAGTTTAAATCACCAATGGCAAAGTACATGAGTGGACCTAAAAGAGTCTGTTGGTGTGGAGATTCCATGTAAATTTGTCTCTCCCAAGTGCTAGGTTGTA
Organism: Stipa capillata; assembly: GCA_019208055.1. Classification (NCBI taxonomy): domain Eukaryota; kingdom Viridiplantae; phylum Streptophyta; class Magnoliopsida; order Poales; family Poaceae; genus Stipa; species Stipa capillata. The sequence continues at coordinate 37,664 of JAGXJF010000321.1, read as the reverse complement.
TAGGGCAACCTTTGCCACTAACGCATTCCAAGCCACTAACATAGACCATATAATGGCTCTCTAGAAGGAGATATTGAGAGGAATGAAAACTCAACACTTCCACGATGGTCCTGTGTGTTATGATATAGCATGGAAAATTAATCTCGAAGTGTGTGGCCATCAAGCTATTTGTTCTTCCAGAACCTGATCACTGACCCACAGTTGACAGAAAATGTGCCAAGTTGTAGGAACCATTTTTTCACTTTCATTAGGCCGCTGTAAAACTGGGAGTCCCTCGGTTTGGCCTAAGCAGAAGATAGGAGTTTGCCTTTGAGATATCTATTTTGAAGAATGTCTTGCCACACCCCTTCCTCATTGAGCATTTTAAATAACCATTTCTCAACAAACATATGTTTTTTAGCTTGAGATCTTGGATCCCAAGACCACCTTAGTCTTTAGGTCTACACAAAATACCACATTTCGTAAGTCTATATTTACGCTTGTGGTTATTACTTAGCTAGAAAATATGGATCTGTAAAAGTCTAACCTCTTATGTACCCATAAGGGTACTTCATAAAAGGAAAGCATAAGCATAGGCAAACTACTTAGTATTGAATTGATAAGTAATGGTCGACCACCGCTTGAAAGGTGTTGCCTCTTCTAGCTGCTAAGTATTTTTTCAAAGTGGTGCTCCACTCCTTTCTAGTGCTTGCTCAGTAATTTTCTATAATGTATAGAAATGCCAAGGCACCGAAACATAAAGGATCCCACTTCACAACCAAAAAGTGGAGTATGCTGGGCCTCATGGTCCTTCACCTTACCGAAGCAATAGATCTCACTTTTATGAAAATTAATCTTCAAACCTGAAAGTTGTTCAAAGACACATAAAAATAGCTTCATATTTGTGGCTGTTTGTATGTTGTGATCCACGAAAATGATGCTATCATCGGCGTACTACAAGATAGAGAGCCCATCATCAACAAGGTGAGGGACAACCCCTCTAATCTAGCCATCTTCTGGCTCATTCAATGAATATGGCCAATATATCTACCACAATATTGAAGAAGATTCGAGACATAGAATCCCCCTGTCGTAATCATTTACATATTTGAAAGCATCAACCAACCTCATCATTCATCTTAATAGCCACAATTCCCCCTTTTGTGAATTTATGAATCCAAGCCCGCCACTTGGTTGAAAAATCCTTTTATACAAAGTGTTTGTTAGAGAAAAGACCAATTCACTTTATCATAAGCCTTTTCGAAGTCAATTTTCAAAATAACTCCGTCAAGCTTTCATCTATGTAATTCATGTATGGTCTTGTGCAATCCTACTACCCCTTCCATGATATACTGACCCGACATAAATTTCATATTAGTATGTTGAATAATCTGTTGTGCCACTAGTGAAATCCGATTTGTGCCAACTTTAGTGAAAATTTTAAAGCTGACATTCAGCAGACAGATAGGAATGTATTCCTGAATTTGTCGCGCGTTGGACTTATTAGGAAGTAGGGTGATGATTCTGAAGTTAAGACAGAATAGCGGCAATACTCAGTACTTCACTGTGAAAATGAGCAAAAAGTGCCATTAAATCACCCTTAATAATGTCCTAGAAGGCTTGGTAGAATTTTGCTGGAAACCCATCGGGCCCATGTGCTTTATTATGTTCCATAGAGAACACATCATCACACACTTCCTTTCCCGTGAATGGTGTAGTGAAGAGCTCATTCTCCACCTCTAAAACTTGAGGTATATCCTCTGCTGTGGACCAATCATAAAAAAGTAATTGAGCTCATGTGGACCAAACGGGCCCTTATAGTATTGCGTAATATAATCGCACATATGATGGTTGTAACGCCCTGATTTCTAACAACCTGAAAATTAGAGTTCACAAAAACTTTTGTTGCTAATAAAGTTCACTTAAGTAAAGCTAACTAAAACTTTTATCGGATAGTCTTGCGAGCTAACCCTCAGGAATAACACCCAGCTAAAGTGTCTGACACCTCTTCCTCCATCTTGCCGGTATAACCCTAGACCGGCACCCGGAGCTAAATGGTAACAAAATCTATCCGAAATACTAAAGCATATTTAGTTGGCAGAACCACTTTTCTCAGGCCATACTCCTCCGCCATGATCTTCCCGATTTCCTTTCACCGCAAAGCGACCACATACACTTTGCACCTTAAATCTCTTTCTCGAGCAAGCGGGAATTCTAAAACCCTAGTCCTCTCTTGTCCTTCCCCGGCACTCCCGAAAACCTTGGGTAGAGCACACGTCAATTTCCTTGACTTCTCCTCTCCCTCCTCTACTACCCGAGCGCGCTGGGCTCCTCTCACCTAAGCTCCAAATGAACTCGGCTGCTCACTCCAGGACAAGGAGGTTGCACCGCTGCTGACATTGGTGCTGAGCCCCTACTATGGCAACAAGGTCGGACCCCCCTCTTTTCCCTCCATTGCCGCGCCTTGATTCTGCTTTTCTCTCCTAAATTCCCCATAAAGAGCCAGAGCAGCCCCTGAGCTCCCATTGCCACACCAAAACTCCTCCTTATCCCTATCTCCTCTCGAGACACCTTGGGGCCGAGCTCCACTGCTACTTCCATTCTTGCCTGGTGAGCTTGTCTGTCCTCCTCGCTAGAAGAAACCGCCACGGTCTCTCCCCTTCGCATCCCCGAGCCTATCCTTCCAGCGTCCCTCTACCCCGTCGGTTGCATCTACTGTGAGCTCCACCAATGGTGAGGTCCATTGTCGCCAATGCCGCCACTCCGACCACCCCAGCATCATAAGGGTACCTCCTTCCGGGTCTCCAGCCGCTAGCTCACCCCCAACCACCTCGCCTCGCCGTCTGAGTCAGGTTTCAGTCCTCGCCGCTGGTGCTAGATTCGTCATCCGCCGTCGGCATGTGTTACTGGGGTAAGCACTGGTCTACCCCACTGGACTCATATCTCCCCCGCATTTACTCCCCTCCTCCCTTCTAAATACCTCTCCGACCGCTAAGGTCTAGGGATCACCCAGTCCCGCTAAGGCCCGTGATGGCCTAGTGGCAACCCTACGTCAACCCGTGGGGAGCGGAGGCGCCTTACCGAGGTTTTGTTTTCTCATTTCCAAGGTGTACTCTTCTCTATGTGTCCCCGGATTACACTTCTAACTCTGGAAAATATCCTCTATCCCTTCTACTCTTCGAAAGCCGTTTTGCCAAATCAAAGACGTATTCTTGTCCTACGCCTTAGGGGTCAGCTCCCTCCTTCTCCGGCATATTCCCCCTCTCTAGTCTCTCCCAGCAGAAACTTCGAGAGTCTATTTCTCTCTTGTCACACCTCCGATCAAACCGATTCTTGCCCCTACAATCTTCTAAAAGCATCATCTAGCTAATGATACAACTTTCATAATTTTTGAAATTGCTTGGTCTTCAAATTTGGGTATAATTCAAATCTAGTTATGTCATGCATATCTTTTGCAATATACACTCAAATGAATTGATTCTTTCTCCATGAATCATGGGAAATGAATATTATTATTTTATTTCTAATAGGTTTATGAAATTCAAGTATTTGCCCGTATACCAGTGCCGTGAAGGAATTTGAAACCCTAATATGCTCAAGGTATAATTACATTGATATATATTCCTTCAAACCAAGCCCCGACACCTTTTAACATAGCCCTTTAACCTCAGCTTTAGGATAAGCTAAAACCTAAAAGTGGTTTCACCCTAACATGAAGAAAGTCCGAAGAAAAAACCCTAGCTCAGTAGTAAACCCTAAAATCGATATCCTTTGCCGTGCCCATGTAAAGCAATCCCTCCTAAATTTCTAAAGCTATCCAAAATCAGTAGCTATCCTGACACTCCATGAATGTATGAATTGATGCTCTGATTTGGTATTTGTTGTTATTGGATGTTTTCTCGCACCGTCGTTTATTCGATGTTTTCCTCGATGTATAGTTTTGACAATATGACAAATCGCGCGAAGGAATCCGTAGAATTGTCGTATCAAGTTCAGGACCACGACCCGACCAATATCGCTAGGCAAGCATCCCCGCTCGATCATGTTAAACCCTATATTTCAAAATTACTTATATTGATTGCAAACCCTGCATGCTATGTTGATAATACCACTATTTTGTTTTAGACATAACTATGACCTATATTTTATGTGATCGTTATACCTTCCTTTATCACCCTAGGCCTAATCCCTCTAGCGGTATGGTAATGCTGTTGGAACTTAGGATACGGTATCTTATGCTAGTGCCACCTTAGGATCAATTTTTGAGATACAAGTCACGAATCTTGTGAAGGGCGAAGCCTCGGGGAGGTGTCCATCGTCCGGGGATGGTTGTTTGTGAAAATGTTTTTTGACAAAACCCTAAAACACACCGGAGTTGATTTGGGTTGGGGCAAGAGATATAAGGTGGTGTTTGGGAGGATGGTTGTCAAAATGAGGATGCTTTATGTGGCATTGTTAGTAATCCGGTCCTGTGTGACTTGGGATTAATTAGAGTCTTGCTCGGATCAATTAAGGACCGAACCTAAGTGCCGCTCGGCCAAGTTCATATCGTACGTCCACATGTCCTTTATGGGAAGGACTTGACCAAGTATTCTACCTGGTACTAGCGTACAAACCCATAGGTGAAAGGTAGAAAGTGCAAAGAGTGGGTAGACTCTAGAGAACCTTCTCGCGGTTTAGCGTAGGAAGTTGCTCGATACAAAGACAGGTCTGCATTGTGGCATGGTTTAACAAGCAGTGTGAGAATGGCTCATCTGGCGGGTTCGTCGTTACGGCTAAGTGGACAAAAATTCTCATTGTGCTATCCCTGCCAGTACATCTCGTGAAGTGTACTTATCAGGCCTTGACAACAAGGGAGAATCACACCTTGTGGGTAAAGCAGTATAACCTCTGTAGAGTGTTAAAAATCTATTCGAACAGCCGTGTTCGCGGTCATGGACACAACTTAGTTTAAGCCACACTTTGATTTGGTATTCGTTGTTATTGGATGTTTTCTCACACCGTCATTTATTCAATGTTTTCCTCAACGTGTAGTTCTGACAATACGACAAATCGCGTGAAGGAATCCGAAGAATTGTCGTATCAAGTTCAGGACCACAACCCGACCAATATTGCTAGGCAAGCATCCTCGCCTTGATCATGTTGAACTCTATATTTCAAAATTACTTTGAAATAAAGCCCTGCGTGAATCTAGCTGTATACTACTCCCTGTGGGATTGCTTGCGAGCATATTCAATGTACTCCCCTGGCTTGTTGATATGTCCAGACGAGAGGGGTTATACCCCAAAGATGATGACAAGATACGATGAAAGCTAGGGCGTAATCCCAATCGGTTGCTTGTCGGGTAAGGCATATCAGTGGGCTGCACCATTGCTTGTTCTTTCGCTGCAAACTCTTAGCAGTTGGGCTATAGGTAATTGGACCCGACCATGACGGCCAGTTTATTTATGAATATCTAATTATATGTGAATGTCAATGATATTCAAGCTAACCTGTGTGTACTGGCCTACTGTTCATGGGATCAGTACAGGAAACACGGGGGTCTATCCAGCCTTAAAATCGAGTACTCAACAATGCTCCTCATGAATGATGCCTTCTTCCTACTCTAGCTGGAAGATATATTGATTTCTGTGTTTCCAGTCGCCACCAGGTGGAAATATTTTGTGTTGCTATCACCCTCAAGATGTTTCATTTCGACCCGACGATACAATTTAAGCTCCTCTTCTCGCAATAGTTTAGCAAGCATCTCATTGGATTGTAGTCTGAGGTCAAACTCCTCAATAGACAATCAATAATTTCGAGTAGCCTCCTTTTCTCTTATTTATATGTACTACTTGTGTGCTTCGCCCACACTCAAAGAAACTGTCATAAGGTGTGGATTTTGTTCTACCAATGTTGCATGGATGTTCTACCCCTTTGTTCATTTCGCCAAACACGTGTGACCATATCAATAAAACCATCACGGATAAGCCACTCGAGTTCAAATTTGAATGGCGGTTGGTTACTCATGTGGATGCAGCCCCTGTGTCAAGTAGCAGTGGGGTATGATCTGACAAATAGCACTCTAGAGCTTTAACCATGACGAAGGGGAACTTCTCCTTCTAATCCATGCACATAAGAACACGATCAAGTTTCTCGAATGTTGGATTTTCTAGAGAGTTAGCCCACCTAAATTTTTTACCAAAAAATATGATTTCCCTCAAGTCAACTGCCAATGATAGCATTGAACAAAAAGGTCCATCAGGCATCAAATCTATCGTTGTTTTTCTCATCCTGCTGGACGATAATGTTAAAATCACCCCCACCAAAAGAGGGAATGACTCTCTACCGTAGGCATTGACCAACTCAGTAATGAATTTCTCTTTGTGTTCAGGTTGTGTCGCACCATAAACAGCAATGAGAACCATTGAAATCCATCTTCCTTATTCTTAAAATGTCACCAAATTGACCCCCAAAAGAATGCTCCCAGATTGGCTCTGGGTGGGGTCCAGCTCCACATGAAATCGTGGCCCCCACAAAGATTCTTCAAAACTACACTAGAGAAATCACCTTTGTGGGTTTCAAAAATGGCCACAAAATCAAGGTGTTGTTATTTTACCATCTCATAAATACAATAGTGTTTATCTAGGTCCACCAGACCTCTGATAATAGAATATAGCTTTCATTTAGGACCTTTGGATCACAATGCTTGTTTCAGTTGACTCAAAGAAATGTGAGTCTTTTTGGTGGCTAAACAGGCCTTGACCTTGTGGGGTTTCAATCTCGATATCAATTGAAGGTTCCCCTCGCCCACTTTTTCCTCCAACAAAACCAAAGAAAGGTGGTCGATGGAGGAAAGTACCAAGCATTCCTTTTCTACATCCTTGGTAGAAAAATGAGGATTAGACGACTCGATCGTCACCTTATAAAAATGGGAGGTGTTTAAACGGTCTTTTTCTAGTTTCTTAAGTAGCTCCACTGAACTAGTAATATTCGAGTCATTAGAATCCAAGGAAACACATATCTTAGCCATATTTGAAACAATAATAGGATTCGGCATAGAAAAAAAAATATACCTGCAGATTCCTCTAGGTTACAGATTTTTTTTCTCAGGGAGACACTTTCTCCATCGTGTCATCGTTAGCATTAGGGCGACGCAAATCTGCTCACTTCTTTTGTGGTCTCCCTGTGAGCCGAGGGAAGGGGAGGACAAAGACCTTTGGAGAGGACATGCCCACAGTTCGGTGCATAGTGGCGTCAGGGCTGGCGAAGCAGTACCACAGACCGTGGCCTCCGCCTACTCTCACGAGTAGCCAACATTGATGAAGAGCTGAATAAGCTACATCTTGGAAGGAGGTGAAGAAGCTAAATGTAGAGGGGTAGTCGTCAGCGTTGAAGGCACTGACATGGACTCTGTTGCACCTTGCCGCATCATGGCTGCTTGTACCTGCTTTGTCGGAGTAGCATCCTTGTGCACGTCGGCTCCTACCACAGCACCGGAATGTGCCCCGGTAGGATGAAGCACTTCATGGGCAGCACACAGTGTCATAGCTGTGTCTCCAGCCCCACGTGCGGCGGATGCCACAGCCAAAGCCACGACTGGGCAAGCTGCAGCAGGAAGATCTATAGCAGCAGATAACCCTATTGAAACAGCAAATACCGTGACAGGCTGAAGTGGACCATGATGGTGCGTCTAGGTAGCGACATGGATGTAGACGAGATAGTGAATGTCCTTGCTGCAACCTCCTGCACAGCTAGTGCTGCTGCCTGCCTAGTAGGACAAGCCAATGCATGCAGGACCGGCGGTAGGGACCTCCTATCCATTGTCGTATTCCCAGCCACCAGTAGCAGGTTTGCAGCAGAGTGAGATGTCATAGTGGATCCTACTATAGGCAACATAGCAGGACGAGCCACAGAAGGTGGTGTGGTAGGCCCCACAGAAGCCACAATAGGAGAGGTTGCTACCGCAACAAGCAACGCAGTTGCCTCGGCAAGCAGGGTGGCTGACACTCGCTGTCGAACAGCTGCCGCGGCAAGCTGGGTGGTTGGCACCAGATGTTGAATAGTTGACGTAACATCAAGGGTAACCCTTCCACGGTCTTGGCCCTCGGCATGGAGTCCCATGCAAAAGGCCCATCCCCTTCCTTGCTAGAATCCACATTTTTAAACCGCTTAGCTTCTCGATCAATCATGTCAGTGTCACTGGCTTCATTGCCCTTGCTATCATCATCTTTCGAATCAACATCCATACGATTGTCCTGCCCATTAGTGTTTATTTCTTGTTCACGCTTGAAGTAAATATTATAGTCCTTCTCCCCAACCACTATCTTAATCTTGTCAGACATGATGTCAGGGTCGATCACCATGACCTGCAAGTGGATCACCCCCTTATTTCGCGTGTATACCATATCAAAAAGTTGTGTTACCCCAATGAGTGAGCCCAAAGCACATAAATTTAAGTAGTCTATATTCTCATATGGCATACCAAACATACACCCAAATCTTCTCAAGTGAATGTTTTACATTTATTTCAGCTATCCAAGGAGAGAACTGTAAGAGAACACCATGGGCTTGCACATAAATGTCTCCAATGCATGTCAATCTCTCAAGCTCTACCACTGATGGGAATGGAACTTTATAAGAAGACTTTTCATGTTCTTGCACCTCCCATTCCTAGTCATCCATAGGCACCGTCCTCTTTAGCTCAGCAACCAATTGTATAGCAATGAGATGACCCCCTCCACATTGACAATGCATGATTTTGATTCTTTGATTACCTTACGGTTTGTGAGTGACGAGAAAGGGTAGAAGCCAAGACTGTAGACTCCAAAACCACACATGGTCACTAGTATAGAAACATCCATCTGTTGCGGTATATCTGTGGAAAACGCCATGAATAACATATATTAGAGGTGGTCAGTACGAAAAAACCGCCTCCGACAATGAGTTCGGTAGAAACCACCTCGGATAAGGACCACATCCGAGGTGATCAGAAGAAATGAACTGACCACATCCGAGGCGATCCCCGAGATGAACCGCCTCGGATAACGGCAAAATCCGAGGCGGTTATATACTGCCAACCACCTCCGATAATTGAGGAAATGTCGGAGGCAGTTGCTAGTATATAACCGCCTCTATATAAGTGATATCCGAGGCAGTTATGTGGATCTAACTGCCACCAATATGTTGCACAGTATTAAATGTGCTACGCGAGCAGACAGACGACCAGAGGAAGATATGTCTTAAATATGGCGATTTGCTGGCGATTTTTGACCTATTTCATGGCAATTTTTTAGTGAAGAAGCTACATTTAGAAGAGTAGTTGGAGATAATACTTCCTTGTTAATTAGCAAAGGTTATTGTTTTGTTTTTGAAGCATTTTATCCAATAATTTGGTGATTTTTCTTTGTTTCTTGGACATTGAGGATATTGAATTATATGATCATAATTAGATTCATGGAGATGTTTGATTCATCATATAGTTGAATGCATAAGTGTAAGATTGGACTAGCTAGAGCTGAGGAATGCGTCGAGGTGACGAAGGGGACTCCTGCCAAGGTTGCTTGGTACCTACCTATAATCCCACTCCTCAAGCGCTTATTTGCGAATCTGAAGGAAGCAAAGTGTTTCGCTGGCATGCCGAAGAGCGGAAGACATCCGATGGAGAGCTAAGACACCTTGTCGATGCTATCCAGTGGAGAAATATCGATAGGAAGTATCCTCTGTTTGCTGCAAAAACTAGGAACGGAAGGTGTCGACGATCGGTGAATCGGCGATCTTACGGTATTCGTGGAACGGTGATACTGTGGGGTAGGGACCTCTAGGGCCCAAGGCCAGGAGATCTGATAACAGGGGACAGCCCTTTTTTATACAGGTTCGGGCCTCCCTCAGGATAATAACCCTACATCTTGTTCGTATATATTGATGGAGAAAACGTCTTTACAATGGGGGTGTATGTTAGTGACTACCCTAGGCCTAATCACAGACTAATCTAACTAATCCTGCGGGACTCGACTCCTTCGAGGTAGTGGGTCTTCTAGGGCTTCACCTCCTGGGATTTAGCTCAACTCGCTATGCGACTAGAAAGACCTGTCCTCCCCTATGGGATTGCTAATCCTTATATAGGGGGCCCCTAGAGTCGTACTGGACATGGACTTATGCCCGAGTAGGACTCTGGCTTCCTTGAATGTCGGGATTGACTTCCTAGTTTAAGGGATATCTTCTCTCTTTTCGAGGGGTTACCTTGTGGTCTGGGGATCCTTACTAAATACGAAGTACCTTTCTGGAAACCCGGGGAATTATATGCGGATACCTCCTAATATACAGGATATCGTACTATACATCATCAAGCCCCCATCAGTACATGAAGTGAGGTCATGATTGTTCTGTAAAAAATCTACCCTTCTCGTGGAGCAGCTTCGAGGAGGTGAACCGGGTGGTCCTTGTCGACAACTTTCCCGAGTAGGCTTAATCCTTACCGAGTAGTCGTGACAGATATATCGGAGCAATTCTCTAGAAAACCCAAAGTTCTTTCTGAGCCGATCTGATCCGTCGATCACGGACGCGCGTCTTGCCTGGCGGATTTCTGGAAAACCGAACCGTCGTGGCGGAAATTTCGCGTGGTGATGAAGAATCTTTCTTTTTTTCTGCGCCGCTGTGCGGCTGACGTGAGCCGTAACACGGCACACTTGTCGGGGTCGTGGGTTTGTCAGGCCCCCTTTTTCCTGCGCAACGCCTCGTATGCGGAAAAAGCAACTGTCCGCATTAAATGCGATGGAACAGATCGTGGCGTTAACCACGCTTGGTCAGGCGAAGATTTAAGGAACCAAGAGTTGGGGTTTTTGTCCGCATCACTCTTTGTCCCTTAGCATTCTTGCCCCCTCATCTTCTTCCTCGCGCCCCTTGTCAAAACCTCCTGCTTCCATCGTCTCCAATCAGCTGGAAAAAATGGGCAAGAAGAGCACCACCAAGAAATCCCCTGAGCCCAAGAAGTCATTGGGGGATGCTTCGGGGGAACCAATTTCTGTCATCCCCCAATTCGAAGCCTCGGTGATGGATTCCTCTGCCCTCAAAAGACTCGTGGCGGAGGAGGTGATCCTCCCGGAGGTGTTCGTGCCTGTCCGGGAAGCCGTGAAGGAGACGGTCTCCAGTCTGGATACGGATTGGGTCATCGTCTTCGCGGATTTCTTCAGGTACGGATTCCAATTCCCACCGTCACACTTCTTCCTCCTCGTGCTCCAGTTCTACGGGATCGAGTTGATTCACCTCAACCCGAACTCGGTCCTGATGCTGGCGGCCTTCGCACACCTATCCTGAGGCTCAACCCCGACAACCAAAAAAAATCCTCTCGGTAAGTCGGAAGTCCTTTACCTTGTCTGGTGTTTTGTTGGTCACTCGTACGGTAGTACTAATCACCTTTGAGTTCATCTCTGCAGTGAGTAGGCCGCGGAGGCCCTGACTCGGAGGCCGAACGTGCTGGCGCCTCCATTCAGGATGAGGATGTTGAAGTCCTCGGGGAGACCGGGCCAACCTCCGAAGAGGGAGGACACCCGGGTAGAGCCCCCTACCCGAAGCTCTCCTCCTCCGCCAGATCCCCATCCTCAGGTTAGAACTCTTTGCCTGGCTAGTTCTTCTCCGTGCTTTCCCCGAGTATGTTAACAGGAATAGCTTGTCGGACAGCATGAAGTGGGCGGCCTTCCTCCACGAGAACCGACACCTCCTCCCTCAACTACTCGTAGGGAAGAGGTGGCAACGGTGAAGGGAAAGGCGCCGCTGGCCTCCTCTGAGAAGCAAGACCCTGATGCTTCGTCCAAGGGATTCCTTCCTCATGCGAAGCGCACAAGGCGAGTGTGTTTTTCCTGGCCTTCTCCAGAGTTCCTTTCGCTTCTTGTTTTGATGACGAACTGACTTGGAAGTTCCTCCGGTTAGGATTACCATCGTTCCCGCCAGCGTCCCGGTGGAGAAGACCGCTGAGGAGCATCCCCCGCCACCAAGACCAGCGCCGGCGTCGGTTGAGCAGGTGGAGCCTTTTGCGCCGGAACCCTTGGTGCCGGAGAGTATCGGCCTGACGTTTTTGCTACAGGTAAATAGAAATGTCAGTGATAAAACATATACTGTAATCAATATTGACCTTGCTGCTTTTAGATCGCCATCTCTCGGATTCCCCCGCTCGAAAAGGCTCAAACCGAGCTAGAAGCTACCCGAGCGGCAAACGAGGAGTTGAAGAAACTCCTTGAGGAGTCGGGGAACTGGCGCGCAGAGAAGGAGGAGCTGCAGAAGCGCCTCTGAGAAGCCGAGAAGAAGAGGGAGATGGCCGAGGCTGAGCTCTGGGTGTCGAAGGCCCGCTTGTCGGAAGCGAAGTCTTCCCTGCAAAGGAGTAACGCCTATGCGGGAAAACTGGAGGAGGATCTTGAGCGCATGCTTGGTACGCTCGAGAAGGCGCTCATCGAAGTTGGAGTTGCCGTCCTCCCCCATCCTTCGTCTGCTACCCGGATGGAGGAACTCGTGGTGTCGGTCTCTCGGTTGAAGCCTCTTCTCGAGAAGCTTCTTGAAGATGAGTGTCGGGGTATTATTCCGGCAATACTGAATATGGGGTAGCATACGAGTAGCAGATCTAGATGGGTGCACACGGGACACAGAGTTTAGACAGGTTCGGGCCCTCGAGAAGAGGTAATACCCTACGTCCTGTGTTTGGCAAGTTGTATTGCTTGTATCCCGCGTGAGGATATGTGTCTATGCCTATGATCAGATGATCTGAGAGCTCTATTTTTTTGTCTACCTATCCGGGGATCTCTACCCGGCCTTATATAGGCAGCCGAGATAGAGTTACAAGAGTCCGGATCGGTTTACATATATATTTCCTAATCTGTTACAACTGATACCCGGGTATGCCGGGCAGGTATTAGTCCATGTCTTGTACTCCAAGTCGATGAGGCGCCCCCATGTAGAAGTCAGTCTACGAGTAGTTGGCCTAGCCGACCCTATGCCCGGATGGCCAGCTTTGTCCTCCTTGACGATACCCGGGTGCCATGTCATCGTCAGTAGCCCCCGAGTCCTTCACGATCTGGCTGCTGTCTGCCTTCTCCCTTGAGCAAGTCTCCCAAGTGGTATTTGCATGTACACGCCTTCCGGTCGCTTGCAGGGAGATTGTGAGGGACTCTCAAAGCTTCTGTGGGATAGAAAATAATAAGCCGAGTAATATTCACCCGTAGGGCAAGAATATCATGGCAAGTGAGCTAATAATGGGTAAGTCCTAGTGGTATCCAGTCATTTCCAGCGGATGGAGACCTGGTAATAGCCCAGCGGGGGGCATACCATGAATCCCGACTGAATTCCCGAGTGATACCTAGTTTCCCAAGTGGTTCGGGTCTAGCTAGTGTCCCCCTGGGGGAATACCCTCAGAATTCACGTCAAAACCAGAACACATGCTGTAGCGCTTCGGTCCCGAGTCATTCGGTGTCCGACTAGTGGCCCACTGGAGGCGCACTACAGCCGCCCTTCACTCAGGTGTATTCATGTGGTCGTGGACCCCTAGAGGTCAACCATTGAAACCCTTCAAACTGTAGCATTTCTGTCCAGAGTTGCTCGGTATCCGACTAGCGGCCCGATGGAGGCGCGCTACAGCTTTTTATTTGGGTGGATCCCCCGAGCCTCTGGCCGACTGGAGCAGTCGGGCGAAGATTCTTTGTTAACCTATAGATTTCACTCTAGGGGCACGAATAGTGCACCCAGAGGGTGTAGCCCCCGAGCCTCCGGCCGACTGGAACAGTCAGGTGGAGGTTCTTTTTGGTTTGTAGATTCCACACTAGGGCACGAACAGTGCACCCAGTGGGTGTAGATGATTCTTCCCACCTTCGACCAACTTAGCCAGTGCAAGGCCGAGTGGGATAACCTGGAGGGCACCCTCCGCACGACACAGGAGCAAGTGATCGTGAAGGAAACCCCGCTTGAGTGCGATGGAGGAGGTCCAGTCTGCGGTGAACACCATTGCTGACGGCGTTGTCCTGTAAAGGCAGGCAGCAAACACGTGAACCGCTCCATATACATGTGAAGTACTCGAGAAGACTGAGTGCAACTTGCTTATGCATGTTTTGGTTAACTTGTTCTGTGTTTATTAACCCCTTCTTTCATAAAAATTCATTCGTGTGTAAGTTAGCCATTTGTGTGTGCTCTTGCCGACCCGTCGTAGCCCCCATTGCATAGAGATTAGCCGTGGGCTGTTTCCCGTGTAGCGCAGGGTTGTGGCGTAGACCGGTGATCGAAGATGAAGAGTTAACGCCGAGCGTTTTACACAGTACTAAAATAATTGTTTGAAAGAGAGGGGCCCGAGTGCGCTTAGGCGCACCCAGTGTGGTGTAACCCCCGAGTGTCCACTATGCGTAGCCGTGAGCGTGCATAGCAGGCCAGTCGAGAAAGCCAGAAAGTTACTCGGATGGAGCAAGGAAATATTTATTCATTTAAAGTATGAAAGTATAAAGCTTAAGCATAGAAACAACTTAGCTGTTCAATGTTTCAGGCGTTGGCGATGAGGTTGCCGTCTTTATCCTTCAGTCGGTAAGCCCCCGGGCGTAGTCGGGCGGCAACATACGGCGCATCCGCGTCCGCCATGAAGTCCTCCCGAGAAGGATGATGGCTTCCCGAACTCTCGAAGCCGTCCGAGTCGTAATCGAGGATGGGCAGAAGGGACTTGATCGTACCGACTAGTCAGGATCCCTGCTCGATGGGTGAAGACCCATGCCCGAGCAGTAGATCCATCTTTTGCGTGACCTTGTTCTTGGAGATGGCCACCGAAGTCATCCACTCCGACGAGAGTCCGAGTGGGAAGGCGGTGAAGCCTCCACCGACTGGCTGGAAGCCGAGTCGCAGAGGTGAAGCTTGCCAAAGCCACTGACTCGGACGAGAGTCTGGGTGAGAAAGCTGATGAAGCCTCTGCCGATTGGCTGGGCGCCGAGTCGCAGAGGTGGAGTTTGCCGAGCTTGTCGACGATGAAGTCGAGTTTTCCGAGTCGGAAGAGCTGTCCAGGATCGTCGATGGAGTCCTGGGGGCCAAAACTCACGGCCCGACCTAGAGCGAAGTCGCTGTTGCCGAAGAAAAAACCCGTCTGGATCTGTTCAGATGGATCTACATGCACAGTCCCTACCTGGCGCGCCAACTGTCGGAGTATTATTCCAGCAATACTGAATATGGGGTAGCGTATAAGTAGCAGATCTAGATGGGTGCACACGGGACACAGAGTTTAGACAGGTTCGGGCCCTCAAGAAGAGGTAATACCCTATGTTTTGTGTTTGGCGAGTCGTATTGCTTGTATCCCACGTGAGGGTATGTGTCTATGCCTATGATCAGATGATCTGAGAGCTCTATTATTTTGTCTACCTATCCGGGGATCCCTACCCTGCCTTATATAAGCAGTTGGGATAGAGTTACAAGAGTCCAGATCAGTTTACATATATGTTTCCTAATCTGTTACAACTGATACCCGAGTATACGGGGCAGGTATTAGTCCATGTCTTGTACTCCAAGTCAATGAGGTGCCCCCATGTAGAAGTCGGACTCCGAGTAGTCGGTCTGGCCCACCCTATGCCTGGATGGCCAGCTTTGTCCTCCTTGACGATACCCGGGTGTCATGTCATCGTCAATGAGCTCCAGCAGGGCGTGCGGGCCCTAGCTTTTGCCCTGGCTCTTCTCCGGTGTTAGCACCTAGACTTGTCGCTGAAGGCCCTAGCCGCCGACCTACCAGCCGGCAGGGAGGAGGAACTTCTTGGCGCTGTGCAGAGTGCGGCGGATGCCTTCGGTGATCGGGTCCAGGCGTCTAGTCTGGCTAAGTGGAATAGGAACTTGTACCAGACAATTGTCAGTAACTGTGTGATTAATCTTGTGTGTTCTTTGTTTTCTGAAAACTTGGGCTCTTTTTACAGTATTTGTCTGCTCTGTGAAATGCTTGTCGTACGCAGGGTTTGTTGTGGACTTGATTGAACTCGTTGCTTCTTCCCCCTGACTCAGGATCTTCGAATTGTGCCATTTTTACCGTGAACTGAGGTTGACCAGACCTTAGGTTTAGTCGGATGGAGGGCTCCGTGGCTCCTCGGCATCAGTAAACACTTTAAGGGGTCCCCGCCTAGCTTTTCCCGGTCGTAGCGACAACTTGTGCTCCTTTGTTTGCCGGGGTGCTGGGCATAAGCTAGTAAGCTCCACATTTTTGCCCTGCTAATGACCACATTACGCTCTACCCGTGATGCCTTCTGTTCAAAGTAATTGGGGACGTGAATGAGCGTATGGGTTCCATTGGTCTAATCATATTTGCACCTTCTTTCCCTTCCTTTACTCGAGGTCAAGAAACGTTACTATGGAACCGGGGAGCTTAGTCGACCAGGCCTTAGGTCTGGTCAAGTGGGGGGCTCAATGGCTTCCCCTGTCACCTGCAGACACGTTAAGTGGTTTTCCTCGCGTCCCTGACGGTTGTAGTGTGGAACCTTTCCCCTTCGCGCAGGCCGAGAAATATTAGTGCTCGTATGCGTACACCAATTCGCCATATACTCATCTAGCCCCCGACTGTCTTATTCGAGTGGCATCTCGAATAGGCAGTCCGAAAAAATATATATCGAATTAGAAACTTGATGCATTTAGAAACTGTGTCTTTTACAAGCGACTATAAGAAATGCATTCTAAGAAACTAAAAAAAAGTAAGCCGTCCCCCCTCCTTCAGCTTGTCGCCAGTTGTTCCAGAGACTCGCGTCCTTTCTGTCATGACCTGCTGACGAAACTTTGTTGAGTGCGCGTACTGGGCGGCGGCACCCAGAGCGTCTTATCATCGACTTGTTCGTAGCTTGACGATCTTCAGGGCTGGAGCTGGTGCAACTTTGGAATTTGCTGATGAGGGGGCGATGGCCATGCAACCTTACCGAAGGTACTTGCGTGGGGGACTCTCTAAGGGACATGACCTTTCAGCAGCTGGTACGAGCGACCTGGATCAGGCGGCTTCTCCTGTGGAATCGTGGTCCTGCTGAGGAAAATGCCCTGTTTTCCCCCAGTTCTGATCTAATCGTGGAACTTTTTCTCCGACTTGGAGGGGGTACTTTCCGAAGCTGTCGCTCACAGTGGCGGCGGTGGTCTTGACGATGTGGAGGCGCGTGCCATTACATCAGTGTCCCGACTAGAGAGTTGATATTGTTCTGCGAGGTCGAGGCTGCGCTTATCACAGAGGAGTGCTTCTTTAGATGAACTCTTTATCGTGAGGACGCATTTTGGGCCGGGCATCTTTATGCACTAATAGGCATAGTGCGTTGCTGCCATGAACTTGGCTAGAGTCGGGCGTCCCAGGATAGCATTGTACGCTGTTTCAAAATCGACGACGTCGAACAGGATTTTCTCTGTTCGGAAGTTCTCCGGTGTACCAAAGGTAACCAGGAGCGTGACTTGCCTGATCGGTGTGACCGATGAGCCCGGGACGATACCATGGAATGCCTGCGTCACCGTCTGGACAGACAAACGTGGTACTTGCATTGCGTCGAGGGCGTTGGCGAATAGAATATTGAGGGAGCTCCCTTCATCTACCAGCACGTGGCCTACTCGGCAGTTGTTGATTGTCGGTTCGACAACAATCGGATATCGTCCCGGCCGAGCACAGTTCTCAGGGCAGTCTGTCTGGTCGAAAGAGATCGTGAACTTGGACCACTTGACCGCCCGAGGAATCCGCCGTACACTCGCGAGAACTTCTCGGGCAATCGCCTTGTATTGCCTTTTTGGCTCATAAGAGGTTGAGCCCTCGAATATGTGCTCGATTGCTCTGACGTGTCCCTGGAAAGGCTCAGGAGTGGAGTCATCATCGTCGAAAGTCGTGTCCCGACTGTTGTTAGCGACCTGAGGATCCTCCTCGCAGAACTTCTCTCTTTCTACCCCAAGTTATTTCTTGAAGATGCGGCACTATCGTAGATCATGTGAGTCGGTCTGGTGAAAGTCGCACCAGGGCTTGGATAGCTTGTCGGAGGAATTGGTAGGCTTGTCTTTGGGGCGCGGTCACTAGGTGCGCTTCTCGGAGATGTCGGCCATTACCTCGTCGGCTTTGGCCCTTTTCTCCTTGTTCCCTCCGGAGGACTTCTTCGTGCGTTTAGTCTTTCTCGAATCGTCCCTTGCTCGGAGGGGAGAATTGGTCGGCCCGCCTCATTGCTGCTTGATGTATCGCAGGGTCTCCTCCGCACAGGCGGCCTTTTCGGCCAGGTCCATGAGCTGTCTCGTGGTCTTTGGCGGTCGCATGATCAAGTCGTGTGTACACATCTCGTTTCTGCTACCCCGAGTGAAGGCGCGGATGACATCCGAGTCAGTTATCTCTGGAGTAGAGTTGCAGACCGCACTAAACCTCTTGGTGAACTCTCGGAAGGTCTCGTCTGGTCGTTGGACAACTAGAAATAGATCGTCGACAGACCGGGTCTTGGGAAGGTACCTTGGAAGTTCCCAAGAAGCATATCACAGAGCTGTCCCCACGAACGGATCGTTCCTGGGGGTAAATTTGTCAACCAAGTCCTAGTGGCTCCCCTGAGAGCGGTAGGAAGATAGTTGGCAATAACCTTCTCGTCCCCGCCTGCGGCCTCGATCGCGGTGGTGTAGATCTACAGGAAATCCACGGGATTCGTGGTGCCATCATACGATTCTAGTGACCCAGGCTTGAAACGAGAAGGCTAGCGCACCTGCCGGAGCTCCTGGGATAGCGCTTGGCATCCACTGAAGGCTCCCCGATAAGGTGCATTCTCGTCGCTGTTCAAGGTCCAAGTTCAACCGTGAACGTTGGCGTGTTGCGTGTGGTCCCTCCGAGGGAGCTGTTGATCTTGCTGGCGCCTTTGGTGTCGGCGCCTGTTGAGCTGCTCTCGAAGGTCAGCAGGTGGCTCCTCCTGAGGAGACCTGTTCCTGGGGTGTTGTCCTTCTTGGTCACGCTCTTCTAGCGGAGAAAGGGTTCTTACTCGAGTAGAGCTGCGAGTCACCGACTGGGCTCGAGAAGTCTCAGCTTGGTCTTGGGCCTCTTGGGGGTCAGCCCCCAGCCGTTGTAGCCATTGCATACCCACGGGTGTTGATAAATCCGCTGCCGGTGGTCGTGACAGTAGATTGCGCACCTTCGCGAGCCTTCGAGTGGTTCGGGACACGTAGTCCCTCGTTTCTGGAGGGGTTCTTTCTGCAGCAGCAGGCAAGTCCTCGTTCCTAGGAGGAGTGGCCATCGTACTGCGTTGTTGCGAGCCCCCAGGTAGATCTCGGTCCTCGAGATCTTCACGGCCATCGTCGATCGCGAGAACCACTTGAGGTCCTTGGTTAGATGATGTGTACTCACACTCCATCGCGTTGTCCTCATCGGACGTAGCGTGGGTAAGGTCGTGATCGTTCTGACGATCAGAACTCGCAGGTGAAATTCTGACCATTAGACCGGTCGTTCCTGCTGGGAGGTTATCGTTCAGCACCAACTTCCCATCGAAGGCCCTGGCGCACCCGGCCCTGAAGAGATCTGCTTCGCGATCCGAGTACTCTCTAGGGGCGTATTCTCCAAAATCCACGCGATCCGTGACTGGGTACGGATCCATGGGGCCAAAGTTGTCATAGAAGCCCCGGTCTGAGTACCCAGCACGGCGCGTGGGGGCGATCGGACTTCCTGCCGCGTCTGCTTCCTCCTCTTCGGGTTGGACCGACGAGGGCTGTGCAGTTGGTGAAAGGAGCTGATCGCGATTAGTTGCACATCCTGCCGACTTTGATTCTTCCTGGATGGCTTGATCCGGAGAGGTCCCCACGGTCAGCGCCATCTGTCGATGATCGGTGAATCGGTGATCTTACGGTATTTGTGGAATGGTGATATTGGGGGGTAGGGACCTCTAGGGCCCAAGGCCAGGAGATCTAACAACAGGGGACAGCCCTTTTTTATATAGGTTCGGGCCTCCCTCAGGATAATAACCCTACGTCCTGTTTGTATATATTGATGGAGAAAACATCTTTACAATGGTTGTGTATGTTAGTGACTACCCTAGGCCTAATCACAGGCTAATCTAACTAATCCCGCGGGACTCGACTCCTTCGAGGTAGCGGGTCTTCTAGGGCTTCACCTCCTGAGATTTAGCTCAACTCGCTATGCGACTAGAAAGACCTGTCCTCCCCTATGGGATTGCTGATCCTTATATAGGGGGCCCCCAGAGTCGTACTGGACATGGACTTATGCCCAAGTAGGACTCCGGCTTCCTTGAACGTCGGGATTGACTTCCTAGTTTAAGAGATATCTTCCCTCTTTTCGAGGGGTTACCTTGTGGTCTGGGGATCCTTATTAAATACGCAGTACCTTTCTGGAAACCCGGGGAATTGTATGCGGATACCTTCTAATATACAGGATATCATACTATACATCATCAGAAGGTTTGCACTGAGTACGGATGAAATGAATCCATTTGAGAACATGAGCAGCCGACACAACACCTGGCCCATGCTTCCCAGTATGTACAACCTACATCCCTAGCTTTCTATGAAACGGAAGTACATTATGATGTGCATACTTACCGAAGTGCCTAAGTAACCTAGTGACAACATCGACATGTATTTCCAACTATTGATGTGTGAAACACAGGAGTGCAGGTATGGGATGCGAAAAAAAGAGTACTTCACTCTGCAGGCCATGTTGTTCTACAAAATCCAAGACTTTCCCACTCTCGGCAACATCTCCGGTCAGATAGCGAAAGGACACAAAGGTTGAGTTATATGCATGGATAACACCGTGAGCTTAAGTCTCAAGAATTACTAGAAAGTCGTGTACATGGGTCACTAGCGGTTCCTGCCTATAAGGCACCATTACCAAAGGTGTAACTCACAATTCAACAGGAGAACGGAGAATGGTGTGAAACCATGGCCATTCAGTGGTGCAGAGATATTCGAGAAGGTTAATGATGTCAATGTCATGCTTGGAAAGGGTAAAAAAAGGCCACAAATGAGTCCGCATACTAGAAGAAGCAATCGGTGTTCTGGGACTTACCATATTCGAAGGATCTAGATGTCCGGCACTGCATTGATGTGATGCACATAGAGAAGAATGTTTGTGATAGCGTGTCGGGTCTATTGCAAAACATGAAGGACAAGACGAAGGATGACGTTAAGGCCTGACTTGACATGGCAGACCCGAGTTGGCACCTGTACTTGTACCTAACGGGAAGACATACATCCCCCCGCCTGTTACACTTTATCCAAGACCGAGAGAACCGAGTGTTGCAAGTTCTTACAAGGCATGAAAGTTCCGTCGGGCTACTCCACCAACATAAAGAGGCTCGTCTCGATGCAGGACTTGAAACTAATCAGCATGAAGTCTCATGACTATCATGTTATGATGACACAGATGCTCCCAATTGCAATAAAAAATATTATGCCGCCTAACGTCCGAGAAGCAATCACGAACTTGTGCTTCTTTAACAAGATTTCACAGAAGGTGATGGATGTGTTCAAACTAGATGATCTAATGTTAGCGGCGATGGAGATTGTATGTCAGCTAGAGATGTATTTTCCACTATCTTTCTTTGATATAATGGTGCATCTCATTGTCCAGATTGTGCACGAAATCAAGATGTGCGGGCCAGTCTTCTTTCGGAGCATGTACCCATTTAAAAGATTCATGGGAATCTTGAAGCACTATGTGCAAAACAAGTATCGACCAGAGGAAAATATTGTCGAAGGTTACGCTGTAGAAGAGGTTGCCGAGTTCTGTGTTGACTACATGGAGTTGAACCAACCGATTGGCGTGCCACGCTCTCAGCACAAAGGCAAGCTTAATGGTGTTGGGACCATCGGAAAGAAATCAATAACAATCGATCAAGCTGGACATGTTCTAGCCCATTTCACAGCATTGCAACACACAACTGCCGTTGCCCCATACATGGACGAGCATAGGGCAAAGTTATGGCGAGAGCATTCAAATAGAACCGATGCGTGGAGGACGAAAGAACATAACAAAATATTCAACAAGTGGTTCAAGGAGCGTCTCTGTTTAGGTGCCTATAGTGACATGCTAACCTGGTATGCGAAGTGACCAACATTCAGAGTCATCACTTGGCAAGGATATGACATTAACAGATACACATTCTACACAACAGATCAAGATAAGAAAAACACATTTTAAATTAGTGTGGTCCGCATCGAGGCTTTTGACATGAGTGGGAAATGGAGCTGGTACTACGGGTTCATTCAGGATATTTGGGAGTTGGACTATGTATACTTCAAATTGCCTTTATTCTTGTGTTGTTGGGTCAATCTCTAATCTACGAAGGTCGACAAGTATGGCTTGACCATAGTAGACCTTGAACGGGTTGGTTTCAAAGATGACCCATTTATTCTAGCCAATCAAGCTCACCAGGTCTTTTGTGTGACTGACCCGGCGAAGAAGAATATTCACATTGCCATGCAAGGTAAAAGGAAGATTATCGGAGTTAAAGATGTGGTAGACGAGGACGAATACAAGATATTCGAAGATACACTCCGATCACGCATAGCATAAGAGACGCAATTAGTGATGAACCTAATGAACCATGCTGCATATGCGACGATCATCAAGAAGGGCTAGAGTTCGAAGAGGAAATGCCTCGCAAAAAAAAAGCAAGCAAAGGCGATGAACCTAATTTGAGAAGTGTAAATTTTGAGATGTTCATCTTCAGTTTGAACCTAATTTGAGAAGTGTAAATTTTGTTGGTTGAAACATGCAAGAAATGTTTATGTGCAAATGCAAATGCTGATATATTTGAGATGTTTATGGACTGATGATATTTGAGATGTTCATGGTAATAGTTCTAAAATTGTGAACTGAATTGTGCTGTATATGCAGGGAGGTTTTGAAAATTGAACTGAACACCTACCTGTACAAATTATCTGAGGCAGTTATAACCACATAACTACCTCCTTTATAGGATATTGGAGGCAGTTATGCTAAAGAAAATGCCTCCATTATAGGATAATCGAGGCAGTTATGCTGAAGAAACCACCTCCTTTATAGGATATCCGAGGCGGTTGGAACACATGAAGCACCTTGGATATCTCCTTATCTGAGGCAGTCAGATCCGCTCAACCACCTCTTTTATGTGTAATCTGAGGCAGTCAGATCAGACTAACCGCTTCAGATGTGTTTCCGTGTATGAACCAAAATTGAGCCCTCCCCTTGCTAGCACGTGCATAACCATAACCGAGCCCTCCCTGCAGTGCCGCCTCCTCCCCGAGCGGTGGCGGCCTCGTCCCCGAGCGATGCCTCCACGAGCGGCCTCCTCCCAAGTGGCGGCATTCTCCCCAAGCGGCGGCGGCCTCCTCCCTGAGCGGTGGTGGCTTCCTTCCGGAGCGGCGGTGGCCTCATCCCGAGGTGGCGCTACTCCTCTCGAGCGATGCCTCCTGAGCGATCTACTCCCCGACCGGTCTCCTCCCCGATCAACGTCCGCAAGGTCCCCCAAAGTGTAATGGTGTATTTGTAATTGAACATGGCCTGATCCCTTTGAATGATGTAATGATGTGATGTTTAATTAGGACCTAACATGGCCTGATGCTTTAGACTTTGTAATGGTGTATTTGTACTGCTTGTGAACCTTATGTGTGTAGAAGCTTTTCCTTTACGAAATCATGATGCTTGTGAACCAATTGTATGTGTCGAAGATGGTTTTGGTTATTACCTTGTTGTCTGATGGTTGTTAACTGAATGTAGCTTGATGTAATGTTGGCCTCAAAGATGTTATTTCGTGTCCATAAGATTGATATAACTTGCATGCAAAAATTGCTAGTGATTCAAATTGAACCAATCAGTAGCCAAAACACATCAATTTTTGTGTGGGTCATGATAGCAACCACTACTTGGACTTAACTAATAAAACAACAATAGATAAAGTAGCGCTGCAGAGGAACTTTTTCGTGTTGGTCATGATAGCCTCATTGGGGAAATTATTCGTGTTGGTTATGTTTGCATATTGTTTATTTCACATGTTGTTTATGGAGTTGCTTAGACATGGTTAGGGTCAAGTTTGCATAATGTTTATTTTGCATATTGTTTAGACATGATTAGAGAGGTATTTTTAATCCAACAACCCAAGTTTGTGAGTATGTCGAGGTTATGATGTTTCCTCCTTATTAGAATGGAGCCGAACTCCCCGCGGCCCTCCCCTATGATATCACTATCGGGGTCGCCAAGACTATCAATATCGTCAGGAAAGGCTCCTTGCAAACCAAGGAAGCTTCGGAGAGGCCAAAGGGCAGATGGGTAGTTGAGAGACTAGATCCAGTGACCAGAGTTCCTGAGCCAGAAGAAACCCAGAAGAAGTGGCGGACCACATGTGGGGTCGTCGCCCGTTCAAGGGTTAGGATCACCCTGGCTGATTGGGGTGAGATGACACGGGAGGAGCGGTCGTCCCTATTTGACGAAGTGAAGCAATCATTTAGATACCCTCCCAAAGTTGAAGCCGATTTTCGCTGAGCTTCTCTATTAACGGCGGGGAAGTGTTGGAGGAATTTTAAGCACAAACTGGTGAGGGACTGTCTTAAGCAAGATAAGTCGCCTTGCCAGGCATACCCGGATGTGTTGGAAGAAGACTAGGTGGATATCAACGCCTTGAAGTTGTCAGAGGTGTTCCAATCAGAACGCCAGGATGGATAGGAACTAGCTAGGAGGAACAAGCACCCACACATTCTCTACACCTTAGGGTACGTTGGTGCTAAGAAGAAATGGACAAAGGAAGACGAGGAAGCGGAGAAGCATGTTCTGTAGCCGGTGTTCTCTGATTTCAGTGATAGCCGCATCTAGGACTAGTGCAGGGCGAGGACTAAGGTGAATCCTCATGGTGAACGTGTCTGGCGAAACCCAGAAGATGTGGAGGTCTACCAGAAAATGGTGGGGCTGAATGAGCAGGCAACTCAAGGCATGTTTGTGCCAAGTCGGGAGAAAGATATACTCTCAAAGGCCATCGACACCAAGGAGCCCTATGGACGTACCACGGGTTTTGGAAATCATGCTACATGGGGCAAAGCGTTCACCGGTGATACACAAGAGGCACGGAGGCAGAGGAAGGCAAGGGCCGAGCAAATGAAAGCGGAGATAAAATCTTCCCTTGAAGCACAATTTGAGGAAAGAATGAGAGTCATAGAGGAGAGGCTATCAGCACAGTACCTTTAAGACAGGGTGGCAGTCGCAAGCCCGGGTGCCCGCCGCAGTAGCTGCACCTCATGTGCTAACGAATGTTCTCCCATCGACCAAATTGGGGGTCCAACGCGGTGCAAGATGCAGATACAGTTCACTATGATGAACTTTGCAATGGACACAGCCTATGGTCAGGTGTGGCCATCTCCTCCTGGAACAGTGTTACACGATGTCCCGTTAATGCCAGGTTTCACATGAGTGGAAGTGGAGTCAATCAACCTGACCTTTGCTAACTGTCCCTTACTAAATGCGCGAGAATCAGATGAGATGTAGATGCTGAACGACGTGATCGGGTCTTTCGTTCAGTGGCCAAAGAAGGACATAGTCCTTGAATCAGCACCGAACACGTCGTCTGATCCTCCATGTCCGCCGGCTGGTGAGATGATGAGGTTTTCACCGGTGGTTGCTCTATCTCCACCGGAGGTTTCCAAGCTGCTCACTGTGAGAGTCCAGACTTAACTTCCGGGCCCCCTTTGTGTATCATCATCAGTCTAGGACTAAGCTGATCAACATAGTCAAAATGCTAACATTGCCCTGTCACATTTATTACAACATAGTCTTGATGAAATAGAAGCCACATGGCACATGGCTTTCAACAAAGTAACCAGTCACATGACCATTACAGAGAATAAAGCAGCATAAAAGAAAGCGATAAACTGGTAGGCTCCATCTCAGCCACAAGCAGGTGATGGAGTCAATGCGACCTCACTCCTCGGGATCATCGTAGTAGTAATCGCTGTCAATGTCTTCAGCAGTGTAGTCATCTGTCCATCATCATAACGAAACATGTCGATGAGTACTTCGCGTACTCAGCGTGCCCCCTCGTAGGGAAACAACTAAACCAATGTATATGAGACTACAAAGGGAGGCTGTAGGGCTATTTCTAGAATCAGGGTAGAGGGAAATAGCAAGGGGGAGAAGGACAGGTCTTTTTATCAGGAATGAGTTATGTGACATCCATGATCGTGGATACGGCTAATCGACTAGTTTGACACTCTACAGAGGTTGTACAGTTCACCCACACGACACAATCTCATCTTGTTGCCACTATCCCTCGCCAACGTACTACACACCCATCGGTGTACTGGTAGGGAGATTGTGGGGCATTTTAGCTAATGTCCTCCCAATGCAACATTGTCTAACATGGAGTTGAGAATACGTCCCCACCCTCTGGCCTCCCATCTGTGCCAAGGTCCTTGTAGCTACGTCCACCATTCTTTGGTACGGCGATGCCCACACCAAGACTCGACTAATAATCAAGCAAGTGCCCATATAGCATGTGGTCATACTATTTTCACACTTTTCAAAATCATGAATTTGATCTTATTTGATACGGACGACCGATGGTTTCCTCCACTCATGAAGAAGGACCATCTGCTCCTTCAACTCATGATTTAGCTGTTGACCGCACCTTTTAGATGATAAGTTTCACCTAGAGTAGAAAAGGAAGAATAGAGAGGAGGGATCAACAATGGGCATCCGGCCCTAGCTCAGTGAGCTCAACAAGCTTCAATAATAATGTCAATGATTTGAAGATCATTCCTCTGAGAAGGCACGATAAAAGCATCCTATGGATAATTAATCATGGTAAGCATCATCTCTACCCTATTCTGAATATTAAATAAACTACTCAGGGTATCAGGTAAAAGGGTGACAAGCGGATAAAGGTACATGTGTGTCAATCGACACGCTAGCTATGGGAGTAAATCAGCATGCATGTTTAAAAACAGTAAAATATAATGACTTTGCAAATAATAGGATCAACATGATCAAGAAAGAGGGGGCATGCCTTCATTGTCGAGTTGTTGTTCTTTGAGGTCGGGTCCGGCGTCGTCAGCGTCACTCCCTAAACGTCGTAACGGAGAATAAATCGAACAAAACAAATAATCATTCGAAAATAAAAATCCAATTGCAAAAGAGTGGTGGCAATCGACGACGAACAGAGTGTGTTGAAGATCAGATTAGGGTTTTAACCCTAGGACGGTCCTTAATTGTGGTCTCCTAAAGAAGGTTCATACTGTGTACTAATAGGTAAATAAATAAAATATTAAATTAATTAAATTTCAAATACCAGCAACACGGCACATTAATAATAATATGAATAAAAATAAAAAATAGTGTTTTAATTATTTCTTACATTAATAGAAAAAATTTGTCCGGACAATTTAATTAATAAAAATATAATCAATAGAATAAATTTTTAATCATACTAACATATCATATAAAAATAAACAAAGCCCTACGCATGCTATTAATACCGGGCATGTCACGGTTGAGCGATAAAAATAGAATTAATAACACAGGTACACTTTTGACATTATTGATGTTTACAAATATTTCAATCTAGGTGCAAAATGTAATAAAGTTGTAAATCTTAAGCATGGAGCTAATAACATTAACTAACCAGTACCTAGTTCATGTATATTAACTATTACAGCAATATTTTAATTTACAGAAAAGAATAATAAATAACAGTCTATTATTTAGTACGTGTATACGATCCAGAAACGGCATATGATTTATTAGCATGCTCAAAAAGTGTTAGAATTTTACCAAATTTTACCACAAATAGATAAAAAGTAAGAATAACTCTAAAAAAATTAAATTATAAAAATGAAAGTATTTCTATTTTTAATAATTAAAATAGAGACAAAAACAAGTATATAAAATCATGTATATCCTCTAAAATCATGGGAAAATTCAGCGTAGGTCCTACACATGAGAGTAATTTTCTGGAATAGAAATAATTTCAAAATTTTCATCCCGTACAAAGTTAGCTCAAAATTTGGTAGAATTTCATCTAAATTCAGTTGAAACTAAAAACTAATGGTCGGATTCAAAATCCGATCGCACTACTGGATTCACTGGGTCCTAATTACCCTAGTTCAACCCTAAGATCTCAGGTTTGGCAAGAAATTGAATTTACAGGAGGGTTAGATGGGAGAGAGACATGCATGCTATGTAGATGAGGTGCACTGGATCCATCGTGGGTTGATCACGCATGCATGGATGGATTAGTTACTGCTTCATGCATTTGTGGATTTTGCAAGCACGTGAACAACTCGGGTATGAAACAACAGAGAGACGAAGAAGATTGGGAGGAGTTGTGCTCATCACAATGGGCGACGGAAACATTGGGAGGTGGATGGAGAGATGGCAGCGGTGACAAGGCGTACTCCGACGGTGCTCCGGCGACTGCTCCGGCAAGATTCCAGCAACTTGTAGATGCAATCTATAAATTCTTTCTTTTCTAGATGAGCTTGGCTATGGAGAACAAGAGTAGGAAAGAAAAGAAGCAAAGAGATCCCCTGGCTATTTATAGGTGGAAGCAACGGAAAGCTGCAGCACTCGTGCGCACGTGAGAGAAGAAATGGTAGCAGTAGCATTTGCGAACATGCGCGTGCTGCGTGTCGTGCGCGGGCGCTGCGTGCTCTTGCGCGTCGTGCGGCCCGAGTGGCAGGCCACTTAGCAGCAGCCAGCCTCAGGCGCAGCCCTGGCAGCCCGCTCGGCCTGGCTGCCCCGGCTGGGCCAGCCCGAGCGGCAGGTGGGGTGGCCCAGGCGGCTTGGCCGGCGCGCTGGACTGCTGGGCCAGGCATGGCCCAAGGCGGGAGGCAGCCTAGGGCGGGGCCCAAGAGGGAGGCTTGCAGGCCGCTTGGGTGGAGGGGAGGCAGGCCGGTAGAGGGCTGGGCCGCCGGCCCAGGCGAGCCCAGAAAGGGGGCGGAATGGGCTGCTGGCCTAGGGAGCTTTAAAAAAGAAAAAAGCATTTTCGAATAATGTAGAAATTAAAATGGGGCCTTTAAAAATTAGCATAACACATCCAAAAGTTTCCAAAAAATTCAGTAGGTCAATAAAAATATTTCCACATGCAAAATCTGAAAGATAATTTCCTAGGAATTTATCTATTCTCTCTATAAGACTAAAATTAATCCAACCCTATCGGGTTAAATTGGGAAAAGCCAAATTTGAACATACACATTTATATCGTATTACGAGCGAAATCCTTTTACAAGAAATTTTTTAAAAAGTTCAAAAAAATTCGGTAAATTTGAGGATGTTACACTCACCCTCCCTCAACCAATGCCAACAATACAAAATTTTGAGGTTTCTCATCGTTCGCTACCCCTTCAACTCCCGACAGTACTTGATGTGGAACTCTCATGGCCACGTCTTGTTCAAACGAAGAGTCAAGGGGCCACATCGAAGCTGAAAGTTTCCCGGTCGACGAAATCTGCTTTAAATTTGGCAGCTGATGTTGAATATCCTATGGCGGAGTTAGCTCAACAATACGTGCCGAGACAACCTATGGTGGATGCTAACGTGAACCTACGCATAGCCTACCATACTCTTCATGATCATTATCTTGACATGTTCAACAAGTCGTTCCCAAATGTAGTCTTCTTCAAGGAGAAACACTTCAAGCACAATCTAGGAAATATGTTCCCAATGGAATTCTCTGACTCGTTCAACATGTTCAACTTCCGTGACCTAGACACCGGGCTCATGAGATGCTTCACGCTGTAAATTCTTATAACACAACACCAGCTTGTTTTATTACTGCTAAGTGCATAATATAACCCATGTTCTCCTATACTCAGATACATGATTGATCTAAGTAAGAAAAGAAAGATCCACAACTGGGTGGGGTTCGTCAACCCACATTTGATCTCGGTGCAAAGCATCACGATAAATAGGAACCTAGTGTGGGATTTACTCCGTGAGTACTCTGCACGAGACTACATCTAGGTTGCCTATAACATTGGGTAAACCATATCCTTTGCAAATTCAAATCGTTCGACGGCTAAACATAAAATAACTTAGCATCGTATAACCAGGGGCCATTGGATCCTCATCGTGATCATGCCAAAAGTGAATAAGGTATATTACCTGATTCCATGAGGCGTAACCATGACCAGCGCAAGGCCGCGTACTTGGACATTATGGGTCTACTCGACGAGTGAGTACCAAAATTTTCCTCTTCATCAATGCCTATTTTTCTTGTTCCGAAATGAAATGACATTTCGATGCTAATTGTTTTGAATCACTTAGAGCGTTTGACACGTACGTCAAACAAGGAGGGAGGCACATGGAAGGAGTGCCCATCGAGTTACATCATGACTCCAAGTTTAAGATATCCCGTAATGTCCTTGACTCCATCGTACTAATGCCATCATACTTCTGCCCTCTATACCTAATCTATATCCCTTTTGTAGTGCTGGCAACAACTCGAAGGATCTGCCCTTTGTGGGTATTACGTGTGTTTTCACATGCTAGCCCTTTGCAGCAACCCAAAGTACAGTGATCTAGTGGTACGAAACCACCGCCACTAATGTCTAGTGTTTAATCATGCTATTCGCCCTGCGTGTAAACTTCATGTTTTCAGGAAGGGGTGAAACTCAAGACATGAAAGATTTGGAAGATGTGAACATGGCCAAATCTGGTCACACATGGCTACCTTCCTAAACAACGAGGTCATTAGTGCCGAAGGACGGTTCAATTACTCGATGGCAAGCTAGGAACATAGGATTGTGATTAGTTAGGTCATTAGTTAGGTTTCTAGTTTGAAGCATCAATCTTTCAAACTTGTGGTTTCGAATGATAAATGCACTTGATGTTTTTAAATGTCATGTTTACTTTCTCTCAGTGCCAACGTATATGTGGGTGTGAAATAATTTTAACTTTTTTTTGTGAATGTCATTGTTTAACAAATGAGATTTCTTATCAATAGATATCATATATAGAGGCTGCGGCAAGTGCTTGTATGTCATGTGAAGAACATAAGAGAGGTTTATTTTTTTAATTGATCAATATCTCGTGATCGATGGGAGAATGATTGAACAATGCGATATATGTATCTGTTGTTATATGTGAATGTGGTCTGCTTTACATTTGTCATATATATGAACTGTGCTTTCTTCTTTTTCGGGGAGGCTAGTAAATCTAGTAAAATATTGCCTGTAAAAAACTATCCGAGATGGTTGCAACTTATGAAACGCCTCGAATATCTCACTTCTGGAGGCGGTTATAATACATTTAGTGTCTCAGATAAACTTCTTACCCGAGGCAGATGAAAGTTTTAAACCGCCTCGGATAATAAGTTATCTGAGGTGGTTGAGATGTCTTAACCACCTCGGATAAGGAGTTATTCGAGGTGGTTAGCGCTTTTAACCACCTCAGATAATCTCTAATCCGAGGCGCTTGCATAACCGACTCCGATACATGTCCCATATCTGCAACCACTGTTCGTGGTGACTGGTATAACCACTTCGGATGTGGTATTTGAACCGCCTCGGATATTATTTTCTATACTAGTGGGTTGACACCCGTTTAGGGAGATGAAGAACGGGACACCGTCCCGCCATTTGATTAGTGGCCTGACACTCATCACAAAGAAGCTTTTTCTTTCCCGTATTTTTCTTAGACTGGTCTTGCTCAGCATCGTCAATCAGCATCTCCTCATGGCTCTATCTGTGGGCGTCCAAGGACGTACCAGCATCGGCAGATGTGACCGGCACGTGGGCTCCCCCAAATGAGGACAAGGCCCCCTCGTTAGCCTTCGCAGTGTTTCCACCAGCCGCGATAGCTTGCGACGCCACATCCCGTTGCCGGTTGGCAGGGACCATGGGCGGAAAGTACCCTCGGCCACCGCCACGACCCTGGCCATGGCCATGGCCACCACGTCGACTGCCTTGACTCTAGTCAGGATGCAGAACCCAATGTCGGCATTCGCCATCGCAGTTCCCACCAGCAACGCCACCACCAGTGTTGTTGTTGCCGTGCTCGCTGCCACTGTCGTCACCAGAGTTGTCATGGCTACCGTCCCCCACCAGAAGCAATTCAAAGGTTGCTGTTCCCACCGTGTTGCCACTAGAGTTATTGTCGTTCCCGGCCACTTTGCCGCCATGGCTGCCTCCACCCCCTGCGTTGCCATGACTGCTTCCCCCCCCCAGATCATCTGATCTTTATCCTATACAAGATCGTCTTGAGCACCCTAACTACTGCTTCTACCTTAGGTTTGGATGTTTCATTGGCTCCTTTATTACTTAGGTTGCTATCGCCATCCCTTATCCTTCAACGGAAGTGGGAGTCCCTTTGAGAGTAATAGCTTCTTTTTTCGAGAAGAGTAAAATTGGTATAGATATCTTTTAGTAAAACCTGTTTATAACAGGATTCGAATCCCAGTAAAATATAAATCCTGCATATAATCAGCAAAATACTGGTACACGTCAAGAATTAACCGTTCAGCTCTTCGTCCGACAGCTAGCTATCCGGTATTTTCCTTTTTCCAAACTGGGATGAGATCATCGGAAAGAACTAAAAATTCGTGACGGCTAATCTTACGCGTCGACGACATTGGTGCCTCAACATCAAATACTAATTGAGTCTGAAGTCAACGAACCTCTTGTTATTTGGTTAAGAGCTGCTTCAACTGTTACGCACTATATATATTCTAATTGCATTTGGTGCCTCCACATCACAGTTATCTATATCGATACTAGCTATTACACGTCATCCTAGCCATTCGATCTAATCCAGTCATTCGAAGAAGTTGCAAAATTCATTTATCTCATAATCTTTTCTATATTTATTGCCTCCTAATTACTCATCTTTTACTCCATCGTAATGATACATTGGGAAATTTCCAAATTCGAAATTATGTGCCTCATTCAATTATTTAGTTCGAAAGAAGGCAAAAGTGACTGCGAGATATGATCTGCTAGAGCAAATACATGATTTATTTGTTGCTCATTTTTTCTATATCTTATCTATATCTATGTTACTTACCGACATTTTGCGAGATATTTTTAATCTAAGTTGTGCATAAAACTTTCACCTAAGGGCCCATGATTTAAATTGGTTCTCAGAAACTACCTCTTAAACTGCAGACCCACGATTAAACATATCCTAATGTCCAGTTTTTCCTTCAATTGATTTACGGGAGAAATAAGTTAACGATGAGTAAACCTACTGTCGACGTTCGGTGAATCAGCGATCTTACGGTATTCGTGGAACGGTGATACTGGGGGGGTAGGGACCTCTAGGGCCCAAGGTCAGGAGATCTGACAACAGGGGACAGCCTTTTTTATACAGGTTCGGGCCTCCCTTAGGATAATAACCCTACGTCCTGTTCGTATATATTGATGGAGAAAATGTATTTACAATGTGGTGTATGTTAGTGACTACCCTAGGCCTAATCACAGACTAATCTAACAATCTCGCGGGACTCGACTCCTTCGAGGTAGCGGTCTTCTAGGGCTTCACCTCCTGGGATTAGCTCAACTCGCTATGCGACTAGAAAGACCTGTCCTCCCCTATGGGATTGCTGATCCTTATATAGGGGGCCCCCAGAGTTGTACTGGACATGGACTTACGCCCGAGTAGGACTCCGGCTTCGTTGAACGTCGGGATTGACTTCCTAGTTTAAGGGATATCTTCCCTCTTTTCGAGGGGTTACCTTGTGGTCTGGGGATCCTTACTAAATACGCAGTACCTTTCTGGAAACCGGAGAATTGTATGCGGATACCTGCTAATATACAGGATATCATACTATACATCATCAAGCCCCCCATCAGTACGTGAAGTGAGGTCATGATTGTTCTGTAAAAAATCTGCCCTTCTCGGGGAGCAACTCCGAGTAGGCGAATCGGGTGGTCCTTGTCGACAACTTTCCCGAGTAGGCTTAATCCCTACCGAGTAGTCGTGACAGATATATAGGGGTTACTTCCAACGTGATCTGTGCGACTGGCTCGGCCTCAATCCATTTAGTGAATGTATCGATTGCGACAAACAAGAACTTATAGCCCCCGGGTGCCACTGGAAACGGCCCTAGGATATCCAGGCCCCACGTGGCGAATGGCCATGAAATGGCCAGGGGCGGGTTGGTGAATGCGTCTGCGGTGAAATTGACACTGACGGCATCGCTTCACTAATTCGCTCGCATCACGGAGGGCTGTCGGCCAATAGAATCCTTGTCTAAAGGCCTTTCCGACCAGGGTTTGGAAAGATGCGTGTGCCCCGCACACCCCTCCATGGATCTCGTCGAGTAGTCTTATACCCTGCATCTGGGGGATACACTGCATGAGCACTCCGTGAGCTCCTCGTCGGTAGAGGGTTCCGTCGACCAGGGAGTACATCCTGGCGCATCGAGCAATTTGCTCGGAGAGTGTATCATCCTCAGGCGTAGTTCGATCGAGAAGGTACCTGCGGATGGGCTCTATCCACGAATCCTCAAGATCGAGAGGAGCGACGAGGCGCCCCGCCACCCTCCTCGGAGCGTCAATACTGGTGACGCCCTTGAATGGTGCTCGATGCTGGGCATAGCCATTCCTTCGTCCATGGGTTCGCGAGAAGCTATGGACGGCATCGAGATCCTTTCTACAAAGGCTCCGGGTGGGCATGGAGATCGTGAGGAAGCTAAGCGGGCAAGACTGTCGGCTCGGCAGTTGTCCTTTCGAGGGATATACCATACTTTGAAGCCGACGAACTTCTTCTCTAACTTTCTCACCTCCGCAAGGTAAGCTGCCATATTTGGGTCTGTGGTCTGGTATTCCTTGGACACTTGTCTGGCCACCAACTGTGAGTCCCCACTCACGAGGAGGTGGCGGATGCTGAGTGCGGGAAGCGACTCTGAGACCGGCTAGCAGATCTTCGTACTCAGCTAGGTTATTATCACGGACCCGGGAATTACATATGATTAGGGGAACGAATGATCGCCAAGGGCTGAGGGATCAGTCGACCTGGTGGCACGGTACCTACGCCGTACTCACCGAGGCGGAGTGATCCGACACCTGACCAACGCAAGCCGGCCGGAAGTGACTAAACTTCCCAGAACCACATACAATTCCCTAACCCGGTGGAGGTTTAGAGTCGTTCCCGAATTCTACCACGCAAAGCAAGATCGGAGGAGCCCGGTGATTCTACCCACACCCTAACCTAGCTCGGAAGCTAGTGGGTCGCTCGAAAGCCCGGTAGAATACACCCACACCCTGCCTGGCAGCACAGCATCTCAACCAGCGGGTCACTCAACCAATACCTACTCGACATAGTAAAAAGGAGAACAACTTTAATCCTTCACGGCATACCCATATACTTCATATCATACACACATTGCATATGGGCAGCCCGAATAACAACTCGATATCACAACAAAGCTCTACTACAATACGATAATAATACTAGCTATCCACATAGTGAACAAATATTATATCACTCGGCTATAACCGAAAGCTTTAGTCGAATCCATAAAGTGAAACGAGTAGCAGCGGATGGAATAAACAAGACCCATAGCGGCGCATCGACCGCTATCCAAAACATTCCCACAAGAATCCCATAAGTCGAACACTACCGAGGAAACCACAATTTCAAGCGTTGTCGAAAAAGCCTCGACCACCGGCTCACCTGCAAGCTCTAGGAATAACCTAGATGAGTACAAAAGTACTCGCAAGACTTATTCGTGCTTGATTAAATGTCCTACACATGGATTTACTACAACAGGAGTAAACATGATGTTTCTCAGAGTAACAATATACAGATTAAGAACATAGCATTAACAGTGTGAAGTAAAGACAAGGTAGGTAACATGCTAATTCAGGGTACATACATATCAATGTCCAATCACCACAACATCCATTTAACCAGTTCCAAATCAACTGGGGCAGCCCATATGTCAAATCCAAATTGATCCATTTAACCAATTCCAAATCAATTGGGGCAGCCATATGTCAAATCCAAATTGATCCATCATATACACATTTTCATTTAATCTCTCGGACCGATACCGACAACTCAACCACTGCAGATATAGTGAGTGCATAACCATTTGGAGGTAGCAAGCCTCCAAGGGGCATGGAGACTTACCTCAACTATGCATCAGTGATGGTTCCCGCTAACGTTCCCGCGGTGATAAGGGATTGTGACACGCTGAAATAAGGTTGGTGTGACGACAAAACTCTACTTACTCCTGGGTCGCCTTCAAACTTCAATTAAACACCAACCGTACCCATTGTGCACGCCCTCGGCTCTCCCCAACTCACTTAACAATTTGGTTGAAGAGCCACAAGATGTTCTCATGTAAGATCATCCTACACATACTAGTGTGCTCAACCTCGCATATGATATTTTAAAGCAAACATCCACACATAAGCACACATGAACAGGGCATACACATAAGTACGGAAGGTAAAAATACAACAAGCTCTGCTTGCCTTGCTCAGGTTGTTCCTGGTCTTGCGTGGAGTCGTAAGCCGGGTGGTCTTCTCCTTCGGGCTCTTTTGTACACAACACGAAGAACCGGAAAGGAAACGATAAAGGAAAGTATTAAGATCCAGCATGGATGCATAATGACTAATGCTAGGTATACGTGCAAATGTGACCTAAGGGATGCTAGAGACCTGCTATAACAAAGATTTCTTTTAACCGGATAAGTGACGTCACGTTACAACCCTAACGCTATATGCATGTCATTTTATGTGGTTGTTAGCTAAAGTGGGGATTACTATATACAGTGAATGGAAATGTTGTAAAAGTGTTGGTTCTACGAAAGTGTTCTATGATATGAGCCTAACGGCAACTGAGATCACTAAATTTAGGGTTATACTCATCAAGTTAGGAGCTACGACCATATCGTACGAATAACGGTGCTTTAAGTCAAAACTCAAGTGGATCTGGATTTTACATTCAAATCTTGAAGTTTTGTTCTAGCCATGTTGTAGGAAATTTTATAAGCTTTCCAACGGTATAAAATTTGCTAAAATCCGAGCTACGGATCAAAAGTTATCGCATTTGGAAGATTGTCGGAAAGGCGACAAAACCCTAACCCTAATTCTGCCTAACCCTAATTCCTACGCGTACCCGAGCGGCAACCCTAATCATTTCGCACACCCGAGCGGTCTACCCCGGAATTCCTAACCCTAACCGCACATAGCCGATAGGTGGGCCCCTGGAGGCAGCGCTGACTGGGCTCGGGGCTGCCACAGTCAGCAGCTCAGGCTCCAGCTCAGTGCTGAGGTGGCCGGGGGCTCGGGGTGGTGGCGCTCCTCGCCGGGACCTCGCCGGAGGAGGCCGGGATGGAGCGCTGGGGCACGGCGGTTCCTGAGGGGGCGACGGAGTGGCGGTGGCTCACCCTGGGCTCACTGCGGTGGCGCGCGAGACGGAGGGGGGTCGGAGGAGGTCCGGCGACGGGCAGAGGCGGCGACGGCGACCGGGACGGCGCGGGGAGGGAGCCTCGGGCTCGCATCTACGAAGACGAGGGGAAGGGGAGGTTAGAGAGTACGGGGGGGTGCTCGGGAGCAAAAATAAAACAGTCGGGGAGGAGCCAGACCGTGGGGTGAGCTCGCTGGAGTGGATGGCCGGGGTCGGGGAAGAAGATGGGCGTCGGGGTCCTCGGGTGATGATCTGAGAAAAAGGAAGGGGCGGGGTGTCAGGGGGTGCAAGAGCTTGCTCGGGAGCTAGGCGGGGGAAAGCGATTACTCACCGAGAGGTGGGGAATTCCTCGCGGAGAACATGGCCGGAGGTGGGGGAGAACACGGCGGAGGAGCTTCGGAATGGG